>JAANSP010001476.1:0-15276 GCA_036850745.1 Homidia socia | reverse complement strand
ATATATTCACCAGTTAATAATTATTAAGTGTCTACATAATACGTAGTTAATCAGTTTTGAAGGATGGGCATTTATGATTTAAGGCATCCGTGTAATTTACCATTCAGTAATGTTATATACGATCGCATACATATCATTAATTAGTATTTTATTTTATAACGTAGAATATATTATCGTAAGTGGGCGCTTTTTTGTACGATGTGTAAATAAATAAACTCAAATGACTTATGATTGAGGTCTGACATACATGGTGTATTCTTTTTAATTAACGTAATATTGATGCTTCCGCTGATAAGGTTGATTAGATGAAGGTGAAGTGGGCGCAAAGGCAAAGACGCCTATTTATTTTGTTGTATTAAGCAAGAGGTTATCTATTGGAAAACAGACAGCGGATTTGAGTTTGATCCTGGAGATCTCTTATGTCTTTCTCAAATTAAAAATCTCCACGCTGTATTTATTTCGAAAAAATAAGTTGACACCTAATTGTATACAACATGCTACAATTGCCAGAACCCAATCTATTCACCTGCACTCTGTACTATGGTTTTGAGTTACATGCCTATATATGGGTTCATTTAATTTTAACGATACACTGTCATCCGTCTTTATGGAATACCATGTAAGTTTTATTTGTCCGTCTTTCATTCTCTTTATTAATGTCATTTCACCATTGATTTGCTTTAAGTCTCATTCTCGTACAAACATTTTTTCATGTATTCGCAAAACTACACCGTTTATAGCGTCTTTTTCGCACAAAATAAAATTCCCATTACATGCAAAAGAAACAGCACAAATGATACTCAGAGAAGTTTTTAAAGCATTTAATTTTTTGACGTTTTTTAAAAAAAAATCTTTGTATTTTTGATGCATGCGTGTACATGTCTTTTGAAATATATTTTAAAGTATAGTTACATACTTGATTTTTCAATACATAAATACCTACGCATACCTATTATAAATAAAATTTAAATTGAGCTATTTCTAAAAAAATTAATAAAAAGTCAAACAACTTTCGTTTTGAAAATAGTAGATAATTTATACGTAATACATATTAACAAAACAGCAGTACTGTAGAGTACAATATTAAACCTTTACTTTACACACATGTACTCACAAAGCTGACAACCAGCAAGATGATTGACTAATTAATTTTATTAACAACCGCGTGTTTTTATTTTATAATCACTATGTCCAGAAAATATAAAGGCGTCCTTTCATTATGCATATATAAACAGCAATATACGTAACAGAAAAATTATTTGGTAGATTATTTTAAATAATGCCGTAAATACTACGTTCTTTTAATGCTAACTTTCAGACTTGTGGGATGTTTGGATCTGAGTGAACATGAATGGTCACCTTCAACCTTGCTGCATGTCTGGTTTCAAAAAACCTTTTGAATTCGTGTGACACCAAACGAACCAGCAACTGTAAAGTAATGGACATGATGTATAAAATCTTACATAAATCATATTTTGTTAGGTATTAGGTTGGTCTTAAGACTGTGTCATTTTTAGGAAAATTTTATGAGGTTAAGCAAGATGCTACTTACGATAAGGGCGATGACATCTGCGATCATCAGCATAAGAAAGACATACTTCCAGTCAGAGCCAGAGATTGCGGCGACAGAACCGGCTAGTAATGGCCCAACAGCGGCACCAATTGATCCGGTCCCGTCAATTATAGCGGTGACTGTGGCTAAAGCTCTTGCATTCCCCATGAGACAAGGGTGTGTTCCCAGTTCGGTGGAAACGGCCGTGGTGATAAGGGCGTATGGCCCGTTTACCAAAATTCCAACAATGACGAGAAGAATGATGCTGGCCCAGAGACTTTCTGCGCCATAGTTTTGATAAACGAGCATCTGTAATGTACAGAAAAAGTGCAAATAAAGGTATTAAGAAACAGAATCTCAAAACGAACTAGTTGAATATTTACTGCAAGAGTATTATAGTGATTGATAGCCAAACTTACCATTGGGATAGCGAAACAAAGCATGCCAGCGCATGTGGTTGCACTCATTCCCGAGTAGTCTGAAATAACTCCAGCAACAATACCTCCAATGATTCCACCCACATCAAAGAGTGTGGACAAGTAGCCACTCTCCTTTGGACCGAAGTTTGCTGTTGTAAAATCAACATTTATTCTTAAAATGTGTGCACCCTCTTTGTATGTACCTGTTTACTTTCTTGTTAGAATTAACCATTCGGCTGTTGCGCAAATTAAATATTTTAGCAATGGTTCACTTACTGGAGGTATTGATGTAGCGAGGAAGCCAGTAGAGGAAAGTGTAGCTGACCAACTTGGCAAAGAAGAGACACAGTGAAAACTCCATTGATAGTCAAACTTTTAGTCTGAAATAACTCCAGCAACAATACCTCCAATGATTCCACCCACATCAAAGAGTGTGGACAAGTAGCCACTCTCCTTCGGACCGAAGTTTGCTGTTGTGAAATCAACATTTATTCTTAAAATGTGTGCACCTTCTTAGGTACTTGTTTACTTTCTTGTTAGAATTAACCATTCGGTTGTTGCGCAAATTAAATATTTTAGCAATGTTTCACTTACTGGAGGTATTGATGTAGCGAGGAAGCCAGTAGAGGAAAGTGTAGCTGACCAACTTGGCAAAGAAGAGACATTAGTGAAAACTCCACAACGCCTGGAATTCTCAGTGCTTCTGTAAAACTAACAGCCTTAATTTTCACCTCAGGATCATATCGATTGATCATTGGTGTATCCTCTCGTGGATCGTAAATGTCATCAGACGAGGCTAACAATCGGCTTGTGTCATCACTGCCATCGTCCTCATCCAAGTATCTTTTAGCCCTGTTGGAATTATGTCTAATGCTACTATTGCTGCTTCCCGCGCTTTTATTGAGATCATTGTTGGTTGCATTTTTTGCAGTGGTTGACTGGTGGTCAGGATGTGCACAGTGAACGTGCTGAGGCTTAGGCACCAAGAAGAGAAAAACGATAAATCCCATGACGCCAATTAGAGCACCAGGAACAATGAAACTGAGACCCCAGTTATCATTCACATAAGTAGTGGCAATTACGGAGCCTAAAATGTTGCCTAACGAGGTATGCGAGTTCCAAATGCCAAAAATCAGGCCACGCTTTCCCTTTCCAAACCAATTGGCCACAACAGTGACTACGCCAGGCCAACCTGTGGTTTGAAAAATCCCTCCAAGGGCTTGGACAAGAATAAAGTACGATAAATTTGTGGACGTTCCGAAATCTAGCAAGTCCAAAGAGGTAAGTAAAGAGTCCTGACAGCAGCATTCCCAGTGAGAGAAAGTAGCGCAAATTCACTCGCTCTGCTACAAATCCACTGTACAATAGAAACAAATGGTACAGAATTATCGAAATATTCGAAATACACCAAAACTAAAAAAAGAAGAAAAAAACTAGAGAGAAAAAAATGTTTAATTCCCTACCTGACGAACATGCCAGCAGCGTATGCAAACAAGAAGGCTGAATCCAGTGTTCCCAAAAGTACGTCCGCATCTGGTCGATCTGGTGGTTGAAGAGAAATTTAGTTCAATACCTAAGTTTCATTGTTTTTTAAAATCACCAATAAAATTAACTTTAGATTTAGAGACATATGCATGACGGAGCAGTACCGAAAGGAGCCCAGTCGCACCACGTCGTGTCATTTCCTACGCCCATCGGGGTATTGGGCACCAGCGAGCAATTTCTATAATTTTCATTTTTTTTTTAAATCACCAATAAAAATTAACTTTAAATTTAGAAACATATGCATGACGGAGCAGTACCGAAAGGAGCCCAGTCGCACCACGTCGTGTCATTTCCTACGCCCATTGGGGTATTGGGCACCAGCGAGCAATTTCTATTAAGTACATTCTTCACAATACTAATTGGTTTCCTGGATAGATGATACGTTGTATAGCTCAAATAGGTAATGACTAAAATAGACACACGGTACCTACAAAAACATTATTTTTATCGTTATTTCAGATGAGTGAAATATCCTTTTTAAGGAACACTGGCAGGAAATGGACAATTTCTTACCAAAAATCTCTGTCAATTGATCTGTTGGAACACCACCAATCGGAACACTTTTGAATCAGCCTTATCCCCCACGGCAAATCCCTCCTTCGTCTTCCTTTTTAAGGAACACTGACAGGAAATGGACAATTCCTTACCAAAAATCTCTGTCAATTGATCTGTTGGAACACCACCAATCAGAACACTTTTGAATCAGCCTTATCCCCCACGGCAAATCCCTCCTTCGTCTTACCACACTTCCTCCCGTTCTCACTATCACTGAAGGAGAGCGGGATCTGAGATCCAAGTCGTTGCTAAGATTATCATTACCTCCTACGCCTCCCGCACTATCCATCATGCTGCCACTGGGAGATGATGAGGATGACGAACCGAGAGAACTGTCATCTCTAGTCACACCGTAAGCCCTTGCTCTCTGCATCATCCTCTCTGTGTATTTGACCTTTTTCCTTTTGTTACAGTCCTACTTGTGAAGGTCTTAAAGATAACAAGGATTCCCCACAACACTTATTATTGCATTAGTCGCAGATTCAGCAGAAAAGCTGCAGCTGCTGCTCTGAATTGTTGGCTGGAAGAACCCCCCATAAAGAAAGAAAAGTTCTCTCGCTGTCTCTCTCTATCTATTCATGTGATTCTGTGTTGCTGATAAGCTTGCGTGTTCAATCACTCACTACCAGCACAGCAAGCACAATCATACACATTCATTAAAAAGTTGACTGTATTAATAATGGTGTGCAATACCAACTTGGCTAACTGCGTGATATTACATACGACATGATGATCCAGCCAGCCTTGTTTTTTGATGACGAAAGGAACTTAATTTGATTAGTTGGGTGGATAGAGAGTTGACGTTTTACTACAAGACGTGATGGTGCTTGGCTTGCCTGGGTTTGGTTTATTGCTTTTTCCTCTTCTTATCTTATCATCATGGGACGACAGAGGGCAAATATGTAATCGGTTCACCCATATGTATATTACGGCTGCAGCAGAGTTTCAATTTGTTGAAATGAATAATTGTGAAATAATAAAACTTGATAGGTATTTTGTTTTTTAAAGAAAGATCCAAAGATCAGGAGTAGCTCTCGTGGTCTGGCTAATAACTGTTGCTGCTCCCGATTGCTCCTTTTGACTTTTATGCTGATTTTTGCCAACAGTCTGACGAATATTAGAATTGAATTTCGTTATGGGTATCCTGTTTAATATAGGGAATAAATTTGAGTTGCTTGATGCGTGTCTTGGGTTGGGGTATTAGTACAATAAGTAGGTATAATCCTCTTCTTTCTTCACTGCAATGAAGGTACAGAAAGCAAGTTCTGATACAACACTCCACAACTTCAATGAGCGGCTACCAATAATAATGTCAAAGACAGGAAGGAGAGGGATCCTGCTATGACCTGAGTGAGTAAGGTGGTATTGGAGCTGCTAGAGTTAAAAATAACGATGGAACAATTGTTCTTCTTCTGGGGTGTCCGTCCTTGCACTTCCATGATTATCACTGAAAAAATCAATGACAACGAATGTAAAAAATACAATATTTGTAGCGGCAAATTATTGCGAATAATTGTAAATAACGGCAAATTATTTGCAAAGAAACTGTTATACTTTGACTTACAAGTTTAATTTGAAGAGTAAAAATAATTATAATATTATGATCGTAAAACAGCGTGGTAAAGAATTTATTTTTTAAACAAACAACTTAAAAGTTTATGTACGATTTATCCGAAAGGACGGTAGTTCAAAAAACAAAGAATAAAACAGAAAATTGAATCTTAATCCAACTGGGCAACGTAAGGAAACTTTGTCATATACGTACTTTATGATAAACATTTAGATAAATTGGTTCAAAAATTTACGTCTGTTCTCTGTGACTTTCAACGAAAAACTAAAGTTAAAAGTAAGAATTAATTTTGACGAAAAGAGACAGACGACGTGAGAAAATGGAGGTCGAAAGCCACGAGTTGGTGAGTAAAAATAATTATAATATTATGTTCGTAAAACAGCGTGGTAAAGAATTTATTTTTTAAACAAACAACTCAAAAGTTTAAGTAAGATCTGTCCGAAAGGATGGTGGTTTAGAAAAATAAAGAATAAAACAGAAAATTGAATCTTTATTCAACTGTGCAACGTAAGGAAACTTTGTTATAGATGTACAAACTACTTTATGATAAAACATTTAGATAAATTAGTTCAAAGATTTACGTCTGTTCTCTGTGACTTTCAACGAAAAACTAAAGTTAAAAGTAAGAATTAATTTTGACGAAAAGAGACAGACGACGTGAGAAAATGGAGGTCGAAAGCCACGAGTTGGTGTCGTGTTCAGTAAATAATATTAAAATTAAACATGGGTTTAAAATGAGACCCTTGTTTCATTTCATTTCCATTTTTAACCATTTTTACTTATTTTGTCGTGATTCCCCTTATATCATAATATCTAAGAAATCATAAGATATCGACATGATGTTTTCTTGTATCTTCATTTTTATATGTAAAATCTTCTTAATACATTTTCATTCTTTCATTCACAACAAAAAAGGCAAGAAAGAACGATAGTCATAGCCGTGAAAAGCAATCAAGGTCCTTCATACAATTTACCTCGTTCTTCTATCAATCGTTTTTAAAGTTGACATTGATCTCAAAGCAAAGAGCTGATTGGTCAGTTTCTGACAATATTCTCTAATGCTACCTAAAGAGTAAAGACCTACAGTACTTTACTTAGAAAGCCGTAATTTGTAGAACATGGATAAGTAAAGCTTGGGATCGGAATACTAGCTGATAACATAACATACATAGATAATAAATAATACGCTTTACGCTAATAATATGCAATACATTTCTAGTAAGCTTACCTAAATAGATTGAGCATAATTGGGTTTTATTTTATACTAATAGTAGTTTATTTCCTCCTCTTATCCGTCCACTCTACAAATCAGTACCAGACAGTCCAGTTTTGTTGTTTTTCTTCCGGTTTTGAGGTTAAGCTGTTTAAATCAGGTCATCCTGAAAAGAGGATATTGGCTACATTATACAATGGGTCAACATGATCTTTAAATTAAATAACATATTTCAAGTCGTATTAAATGGAAAATTGCAAGCACTGGTTAGTGAATTAATGACAAATTCGACTAGATTGTTGAAGATCACTTAACAAAATAGTAATAGTAAAACTTATGTGAGTGGACTAACTAAACATCTCAATTTATCCACCTTGCATTGCCCACTTAAATGTTTTTATGCAATAGCTATTTCTTCAGTCTATAGAATATTACAATAATATATTATTTCAGAGCCAAGCAAACATAATTTACAAAAATACAATATGTTGCAAAAGTATTCAGGTCATCCTGAAAAGAGGATATTGGCTACATTATACAATGGGTCAACATGATCTTTAAATTAAATAACATATTTCAAGTCGTATTCAATGGAAAATTGCAACACTGGTTGGTGAATTAATGACAAATTAGACTAGATTGTTAAAGATCACTTAACAAAATAGTAAAACTTATGTGAGTGAACTAACTAAACATCTCAATTTATCCACCTTGCATTGCCCACTTAAATGTTTTTATGCAATAACTATTTCTTCAGTCTAGAATATTACAATAATATATTATTTCAGAGCCAACTGAGCCAAGCAAACATAATATACAAAAATACAATATGTTGCAAAAGTAGGGAATTTCCAAACATTAAATCTTCTTCTATTTTTACATTTACATTCATTAAAAAAATTTGCCACATCACAACGATAAAAGTTAAACCTAGCATATTCCATCATCTCATTTTTTCAATTTAATGATGAATAATGTGGTGATGACTAAACAGTTTTTTTACGGAACAGTCAACATTTCAAACTAAACCAAAGCCACATAACATATCATGTCAATAATTTATGCTTATGATGATGATTATTTGCTTTGCTAGAGCATTCATTTAAAATGCACGATACGACTACAAATGAATTGGAACTTTTTATTAGCAACAGCAAGGCAAAAAGAAAAATTATTTTGTGCATGATAAGTCGATGGAATCGGAGATTTTGTTTTTCATTTCTCATTATTAAACGCTTGCTCCACAGTCCACACAAGTTTTTGAGCTTACTGTCTCTCGAATTATTGATGAACGATATAATTTATAAAAACATTTTAAACGGCAAAACAAAACAAGCCATGAATTTTATTGTCTTCAGCCAATAAGATATGTAGTATCTTATACAAACACTGCCAAACGACTATATGATTTTTCTGCTTATCAAACATTTTCCGTTTACTAGCCATGAAATGAGGAGGTGGCTAATACTTAAGAACAAAACCATGTTACATATACAGCGTATTAAACGAAACAATACATGAAACGCTGTTTTGCAATATATTCAAAAATAACGTTTCTTTTTGTAAATTACTTATTTCACGTTACAACAGCATTTACCTATTGATATTTTGTGAAAATCCGACCAACCAATTCGTTACGTGTAGATTTTAAATTAATAATACTTGCAATATATATAAAAAAAACGTTTCTTTTTGTAAATTACTTATGTCGCGTTACAACAACATTTACCTATCGATATTTTGTGAAAATCCGACCAACCAATTCGTTACGTGTAGATTTTAAATTAATAATACCTCAACCAACCTGATTATTTTTCACAGCAATCCCCTTCCATAATCGCTTAAACTTAGATATGTATCAACTCAATCCGAATGTCCAAATATTCGAATTCGGAAAATAAAGGTTAACAAAAACCGTTCAATATTTCAGTGCTAGGTATATACCTCATTTTCCCATTTATTTATTTAATGTTTTGCAAAAGTTGATTACTTTCTACTATGGACTACGTACATTGTTTGGTCGATTGGCAATGACTCATTTCCTATGAGAAAACTAAATTTAAAAAATGAATAGAAATCTACATCTACATCTTGATACTTCCTTCTCACAATAAAGCCTAACCTACTAACCTTTCATTAACATTAGCACACCTGTTTTATTCCAGGTAGATGGAGAGAATTATATGACCAAATTAACAACGATGAAGGTACCGTTCGAGTAAATGTACATGTACCGTTAAAACGAAAATGTTAGCAACAGGCAGCAGTAAGCAAACATTCTGCAAACGCAAACAAAAGCTTCATAGCCACAGCATGTACACGTCACATTCATGTATTTAATTATAAAACCGTTCATACATTTTTTAACATTTTAACGATCCATAAGCAATAGCGATTTTTAGCGAACAGCATTTTCTGTAAAATATAAGCATGTACCATGCGCATATGTACACCGACTACACCGCACCGACTAGATAATACATAGCAGTATTCAAATAAATGTATCTGTATTTTATTTACCGTACTGTTTTCAAGTCTCTTCTTTGCCTTTCCGTTTTTGCTACGAATTTCGCTGGAAAATTTGGTTGTGATTGTTGTAAATCAACAAACTTTAAGAAAAAACTAATAAGCTCGACCAGCACCAAGCAATGTCACACTTGCCAGGTTGGCAATTATTCATTATCATTTTTATAAACAATAATACATTAATTACCATAAAGCATGGCATAAGCTAAGAAAATAAATAAACGGGAAGTTGTCAAATTCACTTTATTCATTTGATTAACCCATCGCCAGTGCTCATCTGCTCACAATTGTCACAATATTTTTTAAAGAAAACACATTAAAAGTCAAGCAAACTCCTGCTCACTCACAATAATTTATTATAGATAACATTTTCTGTTGAGCAATTAAAAATGCATTAGCAGACAAGAAAACAGGACATAGGTATCTCGTAGTATCACACTGACGAAGTATCGTATTTTTACTCTAGTTAAACTATGCGAGGTGTGGTGCACCTAAATGTTTTTTAACACAAGCTTCTTTCCAATAGAAACTTTATTATTAATATTTTACTAAGTACTTTGATTGAGCTAATATTCAACGATTTTACCTGCGGTTTCTTTGCAGCCTTCCATGAGAACTTATTATAATATGAATTGTAAGGATTACTAACGGAAGAAAATATTGTCCCTTACACAAAGTCCTGTAATAATGACCACAAAATGTGTAAGTTGATAAGTTCAATTAAGTTCTACTTAACAGACAACAGGACAGGCAAGGTATGTACACCTAGTCAGCAGCTGTATTAGTATTTTTAGTATTTTGTTTATAGGGTACAGANGGTATGTACACCTAGTCAGCAGCTGTATTAGTATTTTTAGTATTTTGTTTATAGGGTACAGATACACGACATGATACACCATCATGGAATACTCCGGGCGGGGCACCTACAGTACGCAAATTGTGCCCTCCAGATAGCTGCGATATGTCGTGCCCCTTCAGGTCACATATTATAAAGACGTGCCTCTAGATCGCAAAATTCAGATTTATCAGAATATTTTCAGAATGCACAGGTTAGATTCGGTTAGCTTAAGGTTTAGGTTGTGCCGTTGGTTTTTTGATTTTCTTAATTCTTAGTGCGGTACTGGGATTGAGCATTTAGAAAATCATGTCCTGAATTTGCAACCACGGGGGTACGTTCGTATCGGATTCGTAAAAGAAACAACAGCTGTAAATACAGTAAGTCTGTACGTACATCATCGTCTATAAAGTTCATAGCTTGTGATATGTCGTGCCCCTTCAGGTCACATATTATAAATATAAAGACGTGCCCTCTCTCTAGATCGCGAAATTCAGATTTATCAGAATATTTTCAGAATGCACAGGTAAGATTCGGCTAGCTTAAGGTTTAGGTTGTGCCGTTGATTTTTTGATTTTCTTAATTCTTGGCGCGGTAATGGGATTGAGCATTTAGAAAATCATGTCCTGAATTTGCAACCACGGGGGTACGTTCGTATCGGATTCGTAAAAGAAACAACAGCTGTAAATACCAAGGAATTATTTATCTCATTGGTAAATACAGTAAGTCTGTACGTACATCCTCGTCTATAAAGTTCATAGCATGTGTTACCAAAAGTTTTACTTGCATTTGCATCCATCCCATCTATTTGTTCATATTTCCTACCACGTTTTACAATGTGATTTAAAATTAATGTCAATACTGAGTAACTGAATGCCGCTTATAAAGAATATCAAGAGGTGATACGATTCATAGTATGAATTTTATACGATACACCACAATTCACAACATCAAATTTACATTCTTTTACCACCGCTGAATGCTGTTCATTTCGTTCGTCGATAAGCGTGAGGTGCCAGTGGCAGCAACGTAATATTGTTACAATTACAGTGTAGTATAGTAAAGTAAAAATCCATATTATTTACAGCGTTTTTTGGTGTGCATATGTATGTTAGTGTTGAAGCTTCGCTAAAAAGTAGCATTGTAATGTAATCGTATTAAGTTACCAATTTATAACCTACTCAATATTAGAGTAGTTAGAGTTAGCTGTATTCGCTGTTGTTCCTGATCCTATTTACAGTAGGGTAGAGCCCGTAGCGTTTTTTGCATTTTGGGAATGGAAAGTTCTTAATAACAAGTAGAGTCGTACATTTTTGCATTTACAATTTAAACAATGTAGCATAGTAAAGTAAAAATCCATATTATTTACACGTTTTTTGGTGTGTATATGTATGTTAGTGTTGAAGCCTCGCTAAAAGCATTGTAACGTAATCGTATTAAGTTACCAATTTATACCCTGCTCAATATTAGAGTAGTTAGTTAGCTGTGTTGTAGTATTTGTAGTACATAGTTGTTTGTGTAATACTCGCTGTTCTGTTTCTGATCTTATTTACAGTAGGGTAGAGCCGTAGCGTTTTTTGCATTTTGGGAATGGAAAGTTCTTAATAACAAGTTGAGTCGTACATTTTTGCATTTACAATTTAAACAAAAGAAAGGATTCACTCAACTTCAAGTCTTTCTTTCTGTAATTCTGTTGTAGTCTGACTGTTAGTGCTGACGAAGAACAAGGTGATGATAGTGATGAATGTTGATGATGATAATGATAACTCGAATGGAATGAAGCAAGGAAGACCTTGAAATGAAAAAGAACTCGCTCGGCCCGAAATCCCGTCTCTTTTTGAGACTATAATACAATGCTGGTTGTAGTCACTCGGTCAGTAGTCAGTCCACCGATAAGACCAATAGCTTTTTGAGAAAATGTGGACGAAACAAATAAAGAACATGTTGTCAGTACTAAACTGCACTATTAGTTTAAAGTGTTAATAATATACAACTACAAAGTATCTTGCATCTTGCGTGTCCAAGATTTTTTTCTTCATGAATTTACGAGTGTAGTGGGATTTTTTTATCTGCAATCATAAAACTTTAATTGTTATGTTGGTGGTTATCTTTCTGAAACTGGAAGGTTCTCTCTCAAAAAATAGCTAAATTATAGAAGAGTGAATAAGGAGTATAGCCCGGTTAAATTATTTTCGACGACGCGACGACCACAAGCAATAAAATGACAACGATGGAGTGCTTGGACGTGCGCCTGAAATAATCAGTGAGCATCGTCAAATAACCCGTCGATTTTTTATCTTGATTAAAATTTGGTGGTGTGAATATTACAACAATGATAAGTGTAAGAATGCTCTAGTAGAACATTCGAATGGAGTAATCGAGAAGATGTCTGCGTTTAAGAAACTTCGTCGAAGTCGTATGTCCAGAGCGTCATCGTCTGGACGAAGTTATGGAATGGAAGGAACTGGTATGGACGACATGTGTTCCTTTAGTCGTCCACTGGAAGTGGGTAGGACCGCCTCTTCAACGACAATAGGATTGTATCAATGTGCCCTATGTGGAAATCGTTATGAAAGGTTGGTAGTAATGGCAAATGGTGAACTGCAAATGTTTTTTATGTTTTACATATGCTGTAGTTTTTTTAATGCATTTTTTACTATAATTGTTACAGATCCAATGATTTAGTAGATCATATTGAAGGTGGTGTCCATTCGGCCCCGATTGAAAACCGACATTCATCATACGTGAAAACACCTATTGAGGAAGCTACAGTGGAAGGAATAATATGCTTAGACGATAATTAGTCGTCCACAGGAAGTGGGTAGGACCGCCTCTTCAACGACAATAGGATTGTATCAATGTGCCCTATGTGGAAATCGTTATGAAAGGTTGGTAGTAATGGTGAACCCTGCAACTGTTTTTTATATTTTGCATATGCTGTAGTTTTTTTAAATGCATTTTTTTTACTATAATTGTTACAGATCCAATGATTTAGTAGATCATATTGAAGGTGGAGTCCATTCGGCCCCTCTTGAAAACCGACATTCATCATACGTGAAAGCACCTATTGAGGAAGCTACAGTGGAAGGAATAATATGCTTAGACGATAATCATTTGATCACTGCTACTCAAAAATACAAAGAATCTGTTGTTGTGAATAACGAAGCGAGTAGTAATCCTTTTATTGCAAAATCTGTTTCAATCAATATGAAACGTGCCACTGTCATCAAGAAGATTGATGAGAATGATCAACTGTCACTTGGAGTACTTTTAGATGAAGGGGATAGTCCTTTTGGACAGAATGAATGCTGTGATAATGTTAATAATGTTGAGGAGGATAACAATAAGAGTGACGATGAATGTGATGGAATTTCCGTAGCCGCTGTAGATCAAAGTCTGTTTCAATTAATATGAAACGTGCCACTGTCATCAAGAAGATTGATGAGAATGATCAACTGTCACTGGGAGTACTTTTAGATGAAGGGGATAGTCCCTTTGGACAGAATGAATGCTGTGATAATGTTAATAATGTTGAAGAGGATAACAATAAGAGTGACGATGAATGTGATGGAATTTCCGTAGCCGCTGTAGAATGTCCTCATCCACAGTCATTTGCAGCAAGTGATGGCAACATAGAGGGGCCACAGAAGTCGTTTTATAAATGTTTAAAATGCTCTGACACATTTACTTCAGCCGTTCTCTTGAAGAATCATCGTGTTGTACATGCGCTGGATTGTCCGGTATTTACTTAATACTTTGGCACAGTTAACTGTAAGCTTTTTAAATGTAACAAATTGTTTTCAATGTTCGTCCTATTTTGTGTGATTTAGAAATGTGGGGAGACATTTCTAATCAAGCCTAGCTTAGATCGTCATCTCCGAGAAATGCATGGAAAGGAGGACGACAATCAAAAATGGGAATCTCACTCAAATTTTCAAGCACCTGAAGAATGTCAGGTACTTGCTGCAACCCCTGCCAAGTCTAGGTGGCACAGTTAACTGTAAGCTTTTTAAATGTAACAAGTTGTTTTCAATTTTCGTCCTATTTTGTGTGATTTAGAAATGTGGGGAGACATTTCTAATCAAGCCAAGCTTAGATCGTCATCTCCGAGAAATGCATGGAAAGGAGGACGACAATCAAAAATGGGAATCTCACTCAAATTTTCAAGCACCTGAAGAATGTCAGGTACTTGCTGCAACCCCTGTCAAGTCTAGGTCTGTTAAAGCGGCACCGCAATCATTTGCTTCTGACGTATTAATTGGTAAAACAAATACTTTAAAGGCTGAATGAAAAAGTAACTTTTGCGTTTTATAAATTTACTATATTGATGTGGCTCCTTTAAATTTGCAGTACCAATGCCTGACGGATGGTTTCGTTGCAAAATGTGTCCAAAGGTCTGTCAGGCTCGCTCGGATATGAGTAAGCACGTCCGAAGACATACAGATGAACGTCCTTTTTCTTGCGAGTCAGTATTCTTTATTTTCAAATTTCTTTAAAAGTATATTACCATGAAATGAAGTGTATAAAAAGTTTTAGTTTTGTGAAGTAGTCTTTTTCAAAGTTAAGGAACATAAGGGAATATGATTACCCATTATTAATATATAAATGTTTAGATAAATGTCTAACCATTATTATTTGTCTGCTGTTGGAGTTTAGTTAGATTCACGGTGTAATCCAATTTTACAAGTTGGCTACAAGTAACATTCAAAAAAATCTTTACATGCTTTTAATTCACTTTAAAAATTGTGAACACTAGCTAGTTATTAAATAATTTTGTGCTCATAATAAGTAATTTGAAAAAAAAACACTTTAATTTTTGTTTTTTTTTTAAATTTATTTTGCAGTATTTGTGGGGAAAGATTCAAACATCAGTCAGCAGTAAGTGTATATGCGAAAATGTTTCTTTGACCTTTCCCGCACTGTTGATTTCTCAATTTGATAAACGTATTCTAATAGATTGCCAACCATTTAAGAATTCACACCGGCGAACGACCATACGAATGTTGCTATTGCAGTAAAAAGTTTTCTCAGCCATCTAATAAAAGGCGTCACGAGGCTTTA
>JAANSP010001474.1:0-15280 GCA_036850745.1 Homidia socia | reverse complement strand
AATTAGTACACCGGTTACACCACGCTCCATTTTGAAAGAGGATCATGGCTATATTGCAGGGTCAAGAGTTTCCCTTGATATTGATAAGTATTAAGTTTATGTAGTGTCAAAATAATTGTGATGATTTTCCGGTGTCTCAAAAAGGTGGGTTTATTTGCTCTTTATTAAGTCATGTTCGTAAATTTGTTTCCCAAAACAGTAAATTAGTTGTTTATTGCATACTTCATAATTTATTATGATTAAAATTTATTATATTATTCCGTTTTTTTGTTTAGTAATGTCAATTTTCTTTTGTGGGTAAATTTAACCAAATTGATAAACTTTTAGGTTGCACTGTTGCAGCCCCGTATTTATTCACCCCAGAGATCATTACTCATCGTTGCTTTTAAATGGCAATGTTTGCAATTTATATGAACAAAGAGAAAACGGTTTTAATTGTTTGTCTGCAGAGTAGATAGCTGTCGCTACTCTCCACTTGGGCTCTCTTTTTTATTTTTCAAACAAAATAAATAAATGCATACTCTGCTTCACATCTTTACATCAATTCATCTGCAAAAAAAGTTGTATTCAATGTTACGTACAGTTTGGATTCGATTGTAAATGAACAATGAAATTCGATAAGACGGAAGAAGGATATTGCTTCATACATTCATGTATTTCATATTATCTAGATGTATAAATTCTTCATGTGTAAAGATTGTAAGCATGTTTTTTGGTGGACATGCAATATTGAATTCTAGAAATTGTGCAGAATTTTTTTTTTGTGATCAATGATCACCATCAGCATGAACATTGACTCGTCTCATGTCGAAAGAGAGAAAAAAAGAACATGAACCATATAGATTTTTTTGAGACTTTCATCCCCACACAACTTGCACTCCAGCTCAATATTTATATGTTCAATATACCAACCACCTATCTCCATCCATCCACCAATAACCAACAACACCGATCAACAAACTTTCAATCTTTTACTCTTTTTCATTTTCTCCTTACATTTTACACAACTTGCACTCCAGCTCAATATTTATATGTCCAATATACCAACCACCTATCTCCATCCATCCACCAATAACCAACAACACCGATCAACAAACTTTCAATCTTTTACTCTTTTTCATTTTCTCCTTACATTTTACTCCGTCCCACATATAAAAAATAATGCATTGTTTCCTATCACTTGTATAGCTTCCAGTATTTCAGAAGCAGCAAACTGAATGAGTTTCGCTCATGTTAACCATCCATCCATCCAAATAATACGTATCAGCAGCAATAGAAATAAAAAAATCTAATCTATAAGAAACAAGTTGAACATCATATCATCATCATCATCAATAACATCACATCAGCCACTGCCTAAAAATTTCATTTTCACATGTCTATTCTCGTCTGTATGTCTACTACGACCTACGACGACGATCACAATCAGAAAAAAGGCCTTTTTACAATAAACCAAACCAAAGATATATAAATTTTCTTTATGCTTTTAGTAGTTGGTAAAAATGTAGCAAGGGACATACAACACAACTCTCTCAAGTCATTGCTCACTCACTCACTCACTCTCACACACACGTCAGCAGCCTAACCTACTCTTTCTTGGCACTACAATTTTCTCAACTTTTGTATGTACGTTTTATATCCCTACCCAAATACATTGTCCAAATAATAATTCCAACAAATCTACACACACTCACACGACTAGGAAAAAGTACATACGTTCAGTTTTGTCTGCCTTTGACTGCTGTGATGAAATCAGAAAGAGAGAGAGAGAGACGAGGAGAAAACATGTAGGTAGGCTATGTGACTGACTACACAACCAACATGATCGACTTCATCCTCTACTACACCAACAAACCATACATGCACACAAAAAACGACACCAATCTTATCCACATACCCAACAACATTTCTCTCTCTCTCTCTCTCAGTCAGTCCATCTCTAAGAAAAAAGTAGAGTTCTTTTTGGGTACGTTCATTTCATTTGCCGAGTGTGTGTACTGTGCTTATACGGACGGATACGTGAACCTTACGAACTTCATGGAATAAAAAAAACTATTACACACATGTATTATAGGGAGCAGCACACACACGACTCTGCCTGCCGGAGAGAAGGATGAACGAACGGAACGAGAAGAGAGAAGTTGAACGGATGAAAATGTACAAGACAAGGTCTGCCTCTTGGTTTCGTTCTTTCTCCCTCACACTACAACTCTACAGCAGTAGGCTTCGTGTGTGTAGGATGATGATGTTCTTGACTTCCAAAACTCTCTCTCTCTCGTTTGCTTTCTATTATTATAGAACGCAAGTATGTGGAGATCCGTATATTATTATTTTTATTGTACTTTCATAGTTATAAAGCATCTCGGCAAACGTATAGAGTGTGTGTGCATGTGTGCTGCTATAATGTACGTTCACATGATATGAATGAATGAAGAATTTCCCGACCATCCTCCATCCATCCATCCTTCCATCCAACTTTGATATTTTTCTCATTTCATTTGTGCTCACTCCAATACCGTCGTCAGCCTACAAGCTTTTTATTATATTGCCAGAAATAATAATAGATATATGTATGCGCCTTCATTTCATTTCCTATCATCAGTTTGCATCGCACACACAGTCAATAATATAATCTTCTCTTCTTATTCTCCGTAATTCTCTCTAGCCTTTTTTCATGTTGTTTTTTAAAAAGCTGCTGCTAGTTCTACTGCTACTCTCACATATTATTTTATTATTATTATTTCATTCTCTTTGCCTTATTACACACATGTGTATAGGGAGTTACTCGTTACTCCATACTTGTTTCATTTCTTATCTGTAGAGCTGCTATTCTCAGGGCTGGAAGCCACTGGAGAAGCTTATTATTATTATTATTTGTGTGTTGAGTTGGAATGTAATGTACAGTTGTACATATATAAACAATACGACATGTATATAGCCATATTGATGTATTTTCTGTATACAAATGCACCTACAAAATTCTGTTATTATTGTGGTCGCTTCTCCCATTTCGCTTGTTTCCTTTCCCTTTTTCCTTTCTACGATTTCCCCACTTTTTTCTCAAGTCCCAACAAAGTGATGAATCTATGTCTTATATGGATTTGATATCATTAAGAACGCTGGAGAGAGGCCGTATATTACTCACACCATATTTACTTCCAAGCTATAACTAGAAATGTTTCTACTTTTTATACAAACATTTATATCTGTATTTGGTTGATGACGATAATCAGTAATGTGATTTGATACACAGTACACACGCGTTTGCACACACACACATGTATTACATCCCTGGTTGAATGATATATTATACCTATAGTAGGTGGATATGAAGATGTATGTTTCATATAAGCATTTTTTGGGGGAATTACTCCCATATAAAGTGTTCCACATATGTACATACTACATATGTATGTACCTAGGTATATCTAAATACTTATAGCTAATAGGTATATAAATGTATTATTATAGCAGATATAAAAAGTAAAAAAATACTATTTTCATCCACAATCCATGTGTATCGGAGATAGATCGACATTGGCTTTTTATCATTATTATTACTCACCTCACCTATACAATATGAACTTGAAAGACTGTTGTGCTTGTGATGTGTGTCTCTCTCTCAAGAGTGAATATAAGTCTGATGTGTGTGTGGTGTGTTCGGTGGTATAATAAGCATGTTTTTTGTGCAAAGGAGAACTTAGAACTGCTTCTGCCAGATATGTATATCGGTCGGACTCTCTGGTTGAAGTTGACTCGTGGAAAAAAGAGAAAATATCTTTGAATGTGTTCATTTATAACAAGCATGTACTTTATGTAGGTACATACAATAATGCCATATGAATGAAAGTATGTACAACACTTTTCTAATGCATGTGATGTGTGTGTGTGTCTACGTACTATAACAATAATACAATTCTAGTGATGGTGATCCTCCGCCTCCTTTTCTCTTCTTCTCTCGATTCTCTCCTTCTTCACTTTTTCGTTCTCTTCTCTCTTTTTTCTGTACACGGAGAGCACATATATAAAATATATAAATGTTTCTTGTTCGCTTTACTCGCTTCTTCTCATCCTTTTCGTCTACTTGCTTCGTTAGTTAGTTGAAAGTCTAAATGGAATGAGCGAGGGAGAGAGTTGCTGAATAAGTGAGGTGCGTATTGAATTGTAAAAAAGTCTATATTTTGGAGTATTTACATGCAAAGAAGAAGGAAAGAATTTTTTAGTGATTTACCAGTCAGATTAGCTATACCTCTCTCTTTTGCCATGCTACATGCCTAAAAATAAGTAAACAGCGGAGAGGAGCATTTAAAAAAATCATCATAATAATAACACAAATATTTTTACCTACATTATGCGATGATGTGGTGCTCGCGGTCAGTGCAACTTGTAACAAGAGGCTGAGAGAGAAGAAGAAGAAGACAAGTAAGATTGAAATGGAAAATTTCTTTCTGTTTGAGTGAATGAAGTGTGTGTGTGTGGAGTGTGTGGTTGTGGTGGACTGATATATGCATACAACTCATCATCTTTTTCATCATCATCAGCATAATCACCATCAAAAAGAGTGTGTGAGTGTTGTGTTGTGTAAAGCAAAGATTACTTGTTTCTTTACCTATCAAGGAAAATACTAATAAGTAGCAGCAGCGGTAGAAGCTTCAGTGGTTCTAGTAAAGAAACAGCATACACCATCATCGTGGCCGTGTAATAAGAAGTAACAAGAAACAGAAGAAAAGGAGCAGAGACGTAAGTGAAAGTCACTGTCCGTGTATTTGTATTGCAATATAGTAGAGTAGATTCGTGGGTATTAAAGTCAAATATTAGAAATACATTGTCTTACATTATGTTTCCATCAACCTCACCATCATCATAATAATCATATATTATACTACTACACATTCTTTAGAATGAGATAAGTCAGAGGTAGTAGAAGTAGAAAAATAAATTACAAGAGGAAAACATCAACTTCACTCCGTCAGTCAGGATAATAGTAAGCTTTAACTTTTTGATGAGCTGGCCATTAAGGGACATGCTATACACAAGTCTCGTGCACAATAGGCAATACACTATTCTACCTAAATATTTTTGCACAGAGCAATTGTAATACATTGTTTAAGGAGAGAAAAAATGGTTTTACAATTTTGAAATCATGATCGCAAGCCAGGAAAAAAGCCTACTAAACAGTAAAACAAAGGGATATAATGTTAGCAATAAACTCTAAAAATGCTGAATGTGTAATGATGAACATTACCATTAAAATACCAATCTCATTCTCATCATCATCACATCAACAAAAACATACATATATACAGCAGCAACCACCGCCACTACCTTCACCTTCGCTGTTTTCTAGTAACTCATTATAACTTGCCCCTTTTCTAGGTTGACTTGTCTGATAGAACAGAAAGAGAGAGAGAGAGAGTTTACCTTGTGACTCCTTTGCTCTACTGACTGACTCTTATTTTCACAACTCCTACTACTCCTCCTGCGATGTAGTGCAATAACAATACATTGTACCTTTTATAGAGATAGCACACAACGAAAAGAAAATAAGGACGAGGATCATGATGATATTGATGACGACGTTCCTGTTCTTTAGCAAAAGGAGAGAAGCAGGAGTAGCAGAAGTAGTACAGAAATATGATGTTAGTGTGGTGGAGGTGGCGGTACGGTGGTAGTGGTAGTAGTAGTAGCTCCGTAGTATAGTGTGGGATGATGTTGGAGAACAAGTGATCTTTATTTTTACCCATTTGCATTTGCAAACCTTAATACCCTTTTCTCTTCTCTGGTCGTCCTTATAGGTGCGCTTGCCTCATGCCTGGCATGGAAATCTGATTCTCTTGCAAAGAAAATATGTAGGTAGGTTGATTTCTTCTTCTTGTTGTTCCTGCTGCTTGGTTATATAAAGGCACGGCTGTTGGAATGATGATGGCTTGGTAGTGAGTAGGCATCTCTCTGTGTGTGTATCTCATTTGGCTGCCTGCTGCCTTTACTATCATCATCATTTATATTATATACCTATACTATTTGTACTACTACAGAGCTTACTCTACTACTTCTTCTACCACCACCACCTCTACTCACTTTACTATTTTACTACTATACTTTTTAGCTATTCAAGAAAAACCCGGCTGCTTGAATTCCATTTTCATTCAACTTTTTCTTCTCTCTCGTTCCTTCCTCCACACATAGCACATAGCTAGCTACATGATATACCTACACCAAAATAGTTAAATGTGTGCTTTTTAGGTGTATGCTTGCGGTGGCATGAGATAAAAAAACGTACTTGGCCATCCGTGCAACAAACACATGCATGATATATACCTAGTATAAAATGAACTCTGAACAGAGCATATTATTATGTATATATTCGTTATTGTTGTAATACTTTTATAAAAAAAATAGACTCGCACACAAACATTTAAAGCATTTCATAGTCTTTCCGAACAAGACGTGCTATCTGCACTCTGCACACCATACCATTCTACCACACCGTAAATTTTTAGCAGGAGGATGATAATAATAATAATAATAAGACCAGTCACAAGTCAGTCAGTCACAATAATACATACATTCTTACATCATTTTACTGCTGCTGATACTACTACTTCTACTCCTACCGAGAGAAAGATAATATGTATGAAGCACTCACACATAACTTTGTATATATAACTATCCATATCATCCTATTAAATTCTTTGGCCGAACCGTATAAATATCTCCATCGTCTCTTCTCTTTTGCCTCTCTGCTCTTGCTGCTCTGCTGCTAAAACCACATACTTTGTAGCCGTATAATAGGCAAGTAATAATAATAGGTAGAGCGATAATAAGTATTAAAAGCACAAACACACAGCACACACATTCTCTCAGAAAAACCCAACTTAAGTACAACAACAACACACACATTTTTTTCTCGTCTCTCTCTCTCTCTAGTAGTAGTAGTAGTATTATAGGTACATAAACACAATGTACACATTATAGGCCAACATATGAAGTGAGCATGTTGATATTGATGATGTTGTGTGCATGCAATAATGAAAGAATATTATGTAGATTTTGGTGTATGAGTCTGCTGCTTCTGTTATTTTGTTGTGAGAGAGAATAAGTGTGTATGTGCTCTTATAAATCTCTAAGCCATTTAAATCTATATAGGTATCATGATCATTATAGTTGCAATAGGAGTAACATCAGCATCAACATCATCATCGGCATGAAATAGCAGTCACCTTTTGCATATTATTATTATTGCCTAGCCTTTTTCTCTCTCTCTTTCTCACTCTTCAGTACTTGTGATTCTTGTTGTTTGTTGTTTAAATGTGTATGTGTGAGTTTTAAAAGTTGTGTCATATAAGCAGAAAAAAATTGAACAAGTAAAAGAAGAATATTATCATCATAAGAAAACATCTTCATCATCAGCATAATCATCTTTCTCGCATAATTGTATTATATCTCTACAGTTGTTGTTTGTGAATGCCTGCCAACCTACTCCTAAATAGATAGATATTTAAAAATCTATTCTTTTACTTATCATCATCATCATCATCACTATCCATCCTCCTTGGTAAAAAAAATTCTCGCGAGAAATTCTTTCATTCGGACACGTCTCATTCACCCGCTCACAAACCAAAAAATCATATTTTCTTCTTCTTTTTATGGACAAGAATATTTTTTAAACAAAAAGAAAGAGAGAGTGAAAGAGTTGACGTTTTTTAAATACATATGTAACTTACTGCCCAACGTTTTTAATCTCTATTCTTCTTTATTTTGTTCTATTGTTTTTGTTACCGCTGGTGCTAAAATATTGAACACTTTTCTGGTGTGACTCTTGTCTGTTCATCTTTCTACAGATTGAAAGGGAAAACAGTGGATTTGGATTAATTTTTACAGGTAACAATAATTAATGATCTTTAAACAGTAAAGATAAGAATATATTTTGTCCTGGGTTTTTAATAAACTGAGCATAAAAATAACATCTACTTAGTGTGTCATTGGTAGTCACCATCAACATGTCATTAAAATCAATTAGCCGGGAGAGAAAACCGCAATAAATGATCGAGATTTTGTGCGACAGATGGGTGCAAATTATCTGGATTTAATGTACAGCTGCTGTTGCTGTACAACAAACTCTTAACAAGCTTGACTTTTGATCCCAGCCTGAGATATTATTTTCATATAGAAATATATATAATAGGTAATATGAGAATGATGAATATTGGTGTAGGCAGTTGATTGGCATCATCATCATCATTTCTATATCCTGCTCATAATCCAACATCATTAAAGGCCATTGATATTTTATACATTGGCCATGCTTAGTTTTGCTCAATTCAGCATCATCATTAGGCAATTGGCATCATCGGCACCATGAAAAAATGCATGGATATACATAAATACCTAAAACGACTATATAGGTAAAAAGTTGTGTGTGTGTCGGCCGTGGTGGAGTGAGCGCTCTGTGTGTGGACTTGACTTTGACTTTGAACACACATCTCTGTACAAATTCCTCACTACTTTTGCGGCTATAAAGCTAAACACTTTAGATCTGCATAGATCAAATCAAGTTTTTCTCTCTTCCTCCATCCTCCTCCTCCTCCTTGTTCGTTCGCAAGCAGATAAATGTGCTCATTTTTAGTTGATAGGTAGATGATCATCATCGCGTATCACTTTGATAATCATAATCATTGAAGGAAGAAATAGTACAAGATGTTCTTTCACTTTCGTTTTTGCATGATGTCGTGATATTTTATTAGTCAATGCGAATGTGACAAAACGATTGTGTTGTGTGTGCGGCTTGTGGTGGTGTAATGCTGTGACCAAGAAGAAGGCGTCATGAACATCAGCATCATAGAATTGTACCTTTTGTTCATATGTATTCATATTCCTGCTACTGACTGGCGACATTTAGGTACAGACATTTTTACATGCATTATTTTGCATAGAAATAAAATGTCAAACTTTTTTCACAAGTTTACAGAAAAATAACTAAACTTGGCATAAAATAATAATAGTAGTATTGGAATCATTTTATCCAGCTTATACTGAACTAGTTAGTACAGAGTAGTGGTTTGACTGACAGCTTTGTAAAAATGAAATAAGACTCTCTCAAAAAAATGGATTTTTAAATGTTGTTTTAAAATACAATTTTTATTACTTGTACTGTTGTTTCTTCTTCGTCTTGATAATGTGTTCATTTGGATTTTGGAATGAAATTGACAGAAGCAATTTTATTTCATGATGAGGTACTTTTTTCATACTCTTTTAGTCGTCAATTTGCAAGTTATACATATACGATTACGATTATCCAATTATTATCATCTTCCTATATATTGTAACGTCAGAGTTATTATCTCCATTCTCACATTTGACACATGTACGACATTTAGCTTATATAAAAATTGAAAAAAATATACACTTATTCCACTTGCCAACAACTGCATGCAGCAATTATAAAGCTCAATCGTGTTGTGGCACAATTCGTGCTAGTGTCTTTCATGCAAATGTCAATAAAGTTTTCTATTAATTGGTTGAGTTTTTTTGTTTCCAAAAGTATTTTGTACTTTAAACAATATCTTTTGTACATCTTTGACTTGTTTAGAAAAATGTTTGCAAACACATTACACCCGGTGTTGTTGGCAGCATTGCGTAGCAAAATATATACATGGTAGGTATCGTTTTAGAAAAACGGTGATGTCATTGCAATTTCTTTTTTTATTCAAAGTTGGTCAAGAAGTAGACTCGTTTCGTTATAATACACTCTACTCGTTTTACAAAAAGACTTGTTATTGGTTTCTTAAAACTTTTGTAAGCTTTTTGAGAATTTTTAACCATATTTTGGACATGTGTGTATTACAGTTTCTGCTGACGCGTCGCCCACTGGAAGAGGTGTCTATACAAATCAGCATTTGACGTCTTCTGTCGGGAAGAAGTGGAGTTGCAATGCTTCAACAAAGTTGATACTGCCTTCATCGTAATCATCATTACTTGTTGTTCACCAGTAGTCATCAGTCATCATCAGTCTAATTCTTCAACATTTCCGTATTTTTGTGTGAAGAAAGTAACAAAATTTGCCAAAGAGAAAAAGGGAGAGAGAAAAGTCGAGCCTTCTTCTCCTCCTCCGTAGTGTGGTGGTGCTGACTGAAAAAATTCCACATTGACACCTACACACACAGCAGAGCAGCAAAAATGCAGCAACCGGTAGAAATTTTTATCTCATGTTGATTGAAATTGAAATTAAATAAAAGTTAACTTTTTTCTTTTAATTACGGATTTTATTTGTTTATACTTTTGTTTGTTTTGTATAAAAAAATCTGGATAAAAAAGTAGCAGCCCTAAGTTTTTTTGTATTTAATTGTCTCCTTCTTTGAGTTGTCAAACAGTTTATGTATAAAGAAAATATTACTTTTATGAATTGCTTATAATTAAGAAGCGTATCCTTTTAAAAACAAAAAATTCAAAATTACAACGTGTGCTTGGTTGGTTGCTGACGTTCCGTGTGTTCGTTCACTATTGTTATTATTATGGCGGCTATAAAAAAGGAAATTAAGCCAACACCTCAACAAACAACTCAGCCACAACAACAGCAAAACAGCACTCATGACATCTTTGCGACGATGCATCAGTGCTCCTACTGTTCCGAGTCATTCTTCAGTGGCTACTCCCTTATATCTCACATGAGAATCCATAATAAGGGCAAGGGTGGATTACTGGACAACTCGGTGACCACGGGAGGAAATGCTTTTCCAGGATTTCCACCACCTAGCAGCTCCAGTAGTAGCAGCAGCAATGCCCAGAATAATCAAGTGATGGATTACAGTTGGCATCAAGGCAGTTGGTAATTATTGCAACTCTAACATTTTTTATATCACACGAAACAATTCAAACATTCAAACCACAAACAAATTATCATTATTAAATCTGACACGCTTACGTATATCATAATCGAATTTTGGGTTTTACATCTTCCAGGCAATGGAGTGGCTCAAATTCAGGTTGTTATACTCATATATTTTTATTAAATAATTTTCAAAATTTCAGTTAAAATGTGAACTGAGCCTATAAAAATTTGTCATTTTGCTATATGTATAGGACAAAGAAATCAGGGAAATACTAACAATGGGGATGACGACAACTCTTCCAGTGACGACGATTCTTCCAGTGATTCCAATAACGTAAACACTAGTACTCCTACCGCTCCAACAAGAAGGAGGAACACGAACAAGTCAGGGAAAATTTACGAATGTCAAAACTGTACCAAGGTGTTCCGATCGTATCCCGGTCTTCGATATCATCGAAACAGCAAGCATACCCAGGACGGTCCGTATAAATGCAATTACTGTGAAAAGCGTTTCTGTCAAAAATCACACTTATCCAGGCATGAATCTTTGCATACAGGTTCGTTCATTTTCGACATGTGTAAAACGGCCGTTAAAATAAAGTATCTTTTTAGGAAACAAGCATGTATTTAAAAATTACCTTTTGTTTTATTACACAGGTGAAAAGAATTACGCGTGCACCTATTGTGACAAAACATTTAGAATCAAAGGAAATCTGCAAATCCACGTGCGGATCCATACTGGTGAGAAACCATATGCGTGCAAAACCTGTGGCAAAAAGTTTACACAACAACAGAGTGCAAAATCTCATGAAAGACTTCATTCCAAATATAAGTAAATCAACTATGTATCTGTCTCTCCTCTCAAGGGAAAAATGAATATTCAACAAAAAGCAAAAAATACAAAAGAGCATAATAAAAATATAATAATAATAATGTAATGTTAAAACACATTCGGATTGATCCTATGTAAATTCCCGAGATTCAAAACATGATAATGATGGTAACTATTAATTGTTAATGGATTAGTATGTAAGTATATTTAAAATATTTAACGTTGGTAAGAAAATTAACAAAAAAGGCACTATATATAAATATATTATATCAATATAGAAAGGTATATGCGATCGGCAAAATTTAGGAAAAAATAGGCGTCTTCTCTCAGTGTACAAGATCACATCACAGTTAGTATAAAATGCAAACAACAAAAAACTTTGTATGTGAATCAAAAAATTATTTGTTTTAGCAGCAAAAGATGTGATTGTACTTTTCCCAAAGAATATTGATTTGTCCATGTATAGATAATTATTATAATTATACATAATGTGTATAGTAGTTGTCCATTTGTGTAGGTTGGTAGCAGAGCAGGATAGCCGAAATCGGGTAAATATTATACGAAATTGAATTGAAGTTATGCATTGAGATATAATAGAGCTATTATTATTGTTGCTACATTTTAACAAAGCCAAGTTATTTCACAAAATGAAAAGTGCATCAAATGATTCTCCATTTTTTTCTGGTGGTTAAATACTTTAATGCAATATCATTTAATGAAATTAACTACTAACAATATAAACTGACTACATTATAATGAGCAAATCTGTGGTGGTATTTATACTAACATCATCATCATCATAATCATCACCAACAAACCAAAGTAGATTCTCTAGATTTTAAGTAGAAACCAAATAACTAAACAAACATTATAAAAAAATCCCCAAGATTTCTTTAGTAGACTGGCTAATTCTAATTCAATTTAGGTAGGTTAATAATACAAAACACTATACTGAATCATACAAAGACTTTTGTGTTTAAACTTCCTCCTGTGAAATGTAATAGGGCTGTTAATTAATTAATTAATTACGAATGAAATACGGATGCAGTGAAAGAATATTATTTTTTTTCAAGTGCATCAAAATATTATTCTATTATTATTCCTTAGTTTTTCCAAACATGTATACAAAAGCAATCATGCATGCGAGAAAAAAAAGCTGCTTATACTAAAAGTGTGTAAAATACGACTGATTTGTTCTTTTTTCTGTAAAACGGTTTAACGACTGTTAAATTCTTAACAAAAAATCATCATTATTATTATTATACTACTACTATTACTAATGATAATAATAATTGATAGAAAAAAACTATACCGGGTGTTCTTGTCAAGGATTTTAGTCAAAAAAATGAAACCTGGAGGTGTAATAATTGCTACTGCTATTAATGAATCGAATACGAGTACATCATTGAAACAAAAAAATAATGAACTAATGTTACATTACTAATTTACAGTTAAAAACCAAACCAAATATATGTCTGAGAAATTAACAAACTGAGTTAATAATGTTATATACAATATTGTTGATTATTGTTGTTGTTGACTTTTTTCTGTATTAAGAGGAAATACACAGATCATCATGTTTAATTAATGCATCTCATAATATAAAAATAGTTTGATGCATGTCTTATTTTATCTCTTATAATTTTATAGTTTTACGATGTAGTCCACACGAGTAGTAATTTATAAAAAACGTAATTTATATAGTAGAAAGCTTGTTCTATAATGACTGATTAATATTGAAATATTATTACATAATATAATCTATTGTGTTATATTTGTTCAAGTGGAGAACTTTGTGTGCTGCCCTTTTTACATGGCGATGTATAAATCATCGCATTAGCAGGTGTATCCAAAACTTGAGTAGGTTTGGTAAATTGATTGATGAAGTAAAAACTTTTTTTTCATGTTTTGGTTCATCATCATACAACATTACCAATCATTGCACTATGAAAAGGCCCCTGCTGTGATGAAATATATATTATTATTTAAAATGTTTTAAAAAAGTATCTAGAACGAAACGGGTTTTTTGGGGTTAATTTTAGACTGACAACTTAAGCAAAATAAAAAAATAAAGGAAACAATGGTTTCACTACCATTCACACACACACACTACTATTATTGTAGTTTAGTAATGTTACACTTTTAGTACATTTATTATTATTAATAATAATTGTTGTTAAATTATGTACTAGCAGCATGTACTCCAATATGGAATTGCATACTATTTATATTTATTATTTGTGCACAGCTTTAATCATTTGTGTGTAAAACTTGTTGTAACGTAGTCCAAAAATGTTGTAGCCAAGAAAAAAGAAAAAAGACGAGATCTGATAAAATCATTACGCTGATATAGTGTAATGTGACGTCGTCGTATCATCTTCATACGTGTAGTAGGTTATTTATAATTAGCACTTTTATGAACTTGTTATATCATATAATATGTTATACAAATTATTTTAAAACAATCTTCATTAAAACCTCATTACTACACCATGATTAAAATGAAAACTCATTTTTAGGTTTATACAAATCAGTTTTTTGTTTCCTTTTTTGTTTTTATCATTTTGACATCATAAAATTGCACCTAAAACGTTAAAAGTTTTTTTAAAAGTTGGTTCTTTTACTTAACGGCTAAATGTTGGTAATAAATTTGCATGTTTGAATTGAATACCTTGATGTGCATGTATCTCTAAATGATTTCAAGTTTGTTTGTGAATTTCCATTCCGTTTTTACTGAACAAACAATCTTAAGCCCTTATTTTGTTCCCCTTTTTTCACATTTCATTCTACCAGCAGGTAGAAATTTAACTTTTGTGATTCCTTTTAAGTACTACTCCTCCTAAATCTTGAAGGGTGTCATCCGTAAGTTTAAATAGGTAATTTCTATACAAACTAGAGAGGGGTTGTTGATTAGATAATCACGTCAGTCTAGTTTTAGCTCTTGTTGTGGCTACTACACAAACACAAAGATGATCCAGTACTGGAAGGTATAGGCGTTACCGATATCAGGTATCAAATTACGTTAACTAAATAGTATTGCTGTTTTTATTACCACTACTACTACTACTACTACTAGACAGGCAAAAAATAATAAAATGAAGATATTGTAACTTGCATTTAAAAGAAGCAAACAAAGAGAACTATTACATTAATAATACGCTGGAAAAATACTATCAGTACATAATATACAATAAAATCTAAACGTTTTTCCATTTTTGGCAGGGAATAGAGTTAAAATAATTTACTGAAAATATACAAATTTATTAACTATATAGGAAAACATTATTACATATATAAAAAATAATAAAACAAAGCTAGAAAAGAGTAATTTACGTGAAAAATTGAAAAGCATTGAAAATTAATCACAAAGTATAGTCGCAGTGAGTCTAAATTATTGTTAAGCAATGTAGAAAATTATTATGAATAAATATACATTTTAAAATATATAGAGTGCAAAAAACAAAATTGCGATACCTCCCAGTCTATTTATAACTTTTATCATTCTTGTCAGTACACTTTTACCCGAGAGAAAAACATGTAACGCAGCAAGTCAGTGATTAAGAGGCTACAAATTTTCAACCATGTTGTAATATTAGCTATTAAAACTCTTACGGCAAAAT
>JAANSP010001473.1:0-15281 GCA_036850745.1 Homidia socia | reverse complement strand
TGTTTAATACTAGCGGGTTGTGTGTATATTGCGTACTACTATGAAAATTAAATTGTAGATTAAAAAAACTTCACTTTTAATTTTTCCACGTCAACTAGTAACTATTACAATGTTCAATGTAAATACATACTACGATACATGAATTTACCTACCTGATTTCAAAATTCATAATGACAGATGACAGATATATTCACACAGGTATTTGGTTAGCGATTTCCATTTTGATGCTGATTCTCCACATCAAGTACTCATTAAGGTTTAGCTTATTATGTGGTATAAAGCACTTACATGATACTGTTTGGATTACACAAGAAACTTTTTAATTTTATTTTTTACTATTTTTAATTTCGTTAATTTGTATGTATTTATTAAGTGTATTTGCGCTTGTAAAAGAGAGACGCTTTTGACTACATGTGACTTAAAAATCTTATTCGGTAAACGACATTATTATCATAAAAAGTAAAAACCTTGTTATTAATTACTTAATTAAAATCATATTTGTTGCAAACCTAATTTTTTCCGTGTTTTTACATAGTGTGTGTACAAAGCTACTTTAATGCGAAAATTTAATGTTGACATTTGAATTTTGAAACTGCAAATTTTTTACATTGCGTGTGTACAAAGCTACTTTAATGCGAACATTTAATGTTGACATTTGAATTTTTAAACTGCAAACATTACACATCAAAAAGGACGAAAAATCTCCTAGTCATTACCTCATTACACTTATAATTAATTTTTTAAACCTACAAATCCAATCAGAATCTTCATTCCCTCACATATTTTCTGATTCATTCAAGGCGTCAAAAAATTTGCCACTATGTGGTGCTCCAGAGTCAACGGCTTTCTCAAATAAATCCTGGAGGCACATACCAGACCCAGCTGCCGTATGCTGGTTTTCGGTTCGCAACTTTTTAAATGGGATTTCACACTCACTTGGGAACTTTCTCACGGCATCCCCATCATTTTCTTCGGTGTCCCCGTCACTTGGAATGCACGGGCAGTGCTTCCAAATGAAACTCTGCAATTTCATTCCCTCACATATTTTCTGATTCATTCAAGATGTCAAAAAATTTGTCACCATGTGGTGCTCCACAGTCAACGGCTTTCTCAAATAAATCCTGGAGGCACATACCAGACCCATGGTCAGCTGCCGTCTGCTGGTTTTCGGTTCGCAACTTTTTAAATGGGATTTCACACTCACTTGGAAACTTTCTCACGTCATCCCTATCATTTTCTTCTGGAAGCTCCTCCGAGACATCATCACTTTGGATGCATGGGCAGGGCTTCCAAATGAAACTCTGCAACTTTTGAAAAGGCTCGTTGTTTGAAAGGGCTTTGGAAGTTGCGGCATCAGAAACTAAACTTCCATGAGCCAGTTCCAGCAGCTCAATATCAGGCCACTGCTTCCCAATTGCAATTAGTTGTTCATCCCCGTTCACTGTGCCCTTTAATCTTTTCAGACGAGGCATCCAGGCTCCAAGTTTCTCCCAACTCTCCATGGAAATGGAAATTGGTCCGCATTCAAGTTGCAAAGCCTCCATGCTGTCCAGCTTGAATCCTACCGCAAGTTTGTTCGAATTCTCTACAATATTCCAAGTCCTAGAGAAAACAGGATTTGATTTATTTTGCTTCAGATGTTTATGTAGACGTGACCCATGAGTGCTTTCCTCGTAGCAGCTGAAATTCCACTTTAAAATCTTCAACTTTGGCATCAGTCCGAGAAAATCCATATTTGAACTGACATTGCCCCAAAGATTAAGTTTTGTTAAATTGGACATAACGAGGTGACATGGAAAGCTGTTATAAGGACTGGAAAAGGGGGCTCGGTATAAATGTAATTCTTTCAGAGTGTCTGCCTGAGTTTCCAATATTTTTTGCACATCACTCGCGCTGGTCCTGAATCCACAATCCAGAGTAAGTTTTTGTAGAGAAAGAATACTCCAATTGAATTTCAATATGGTCTGACTGCATTTTTCAGTGGCACACCTGGAACTGAGATTTTATCCTTTCATTTAATATTTCTGAAAGGAACTTGTTCATGATTGGAAATTTTTACCAAAAAATGTTATTTACACTTACCTCTCCATTATATCCAAAGTTCTGAAGCTTCCACTAACAGCACCTGCATCGTTTTCAAGTGCTATGAGAAGGTCATCAACCGTCTTGGGTGGATATCGTATTGAAATTTCTTCCAGATTAGGAAACATTTTTAACAACGCTGACCAGGGAATTGCTTTCTCTGGATTTTTAAGCTGCAGATTCTGTACGCGTATAAATTTGAGCTTTTCGTGCCTTGGTTGCTGCGATTCAGGAACGTTTTGAATTTCCAAGGGTATCTCCTCTGCTGCACCTGGTGGATCAGCCAGATTTGGAATAGCTAGTGGTTCAGCTCCCCCGATAGCATTTGCCAACCAGGCTATTCGAAGCTGATTTCGATACATTTGTGCTCGTAGACGACGATTCGCATCCTGCAAACGTGCAAGTAGTTTCCCATTACTGCGTATTTGCGCATTTATTTTCGCTAATATTGCTGCATGTTCATCTCCCTGAGCTCGATGCTCGTTTATCTGCAGTCGCAGTAACTGCGTCGTGTGCATAAATTTACAGTCCAGTAAAATGAGTACTTCCATATTTGGAAGCGCTTCTAGGAAAGGCTCTTCAAATTTATTTCCTTTCCAAGGTACACCACAGCCAGTCAGGGTCAATGCTGTAATATTTTGGGCGTATGACCTCCAGAAACGCTTTTCCAAACACAACTTCGTTTTGTTTTGATTACCAAGGATCAAATGCGTCGTGTGCATAAATTTACAGTCCAGTAAAATGAGTATTTCCATATTTGGAAGCGCTTCTAGGAAGGGCTCTTCAAATTTATTTCTTTTCCAAGGTACACCACAGCCAGTCAGGGTCAAGGCTGTAATATTTTGTGCGTACGACCTCCAGAAACGCTTGTTCAAACACATTTTCGTTTCATTTTGATTACCAAGGATCGAATGGTTGCTGTCAATGAGCCAATTCTTGAGTAGCAAATTTTTAGGGGGAAACTTGACCTTTTTGGGGGCACTCTGTTCTTCTAGAAATTGGGAAAGTGTGGTGGATCTAACGGGGAGTGGCGTCTTTGTTCCTGTTCATTTTGAAAAATGGTAAGTGAAACGCCAAGTGATTTCCACTCCAACTCACTTGCCCTGTTCCACGCTTTACTTACAAGTCTTCGGCTCTTCACGGAATCAAGAGTTTGGGGAAAGTATTGGAAAAGTTCCCGGAGGATCTGCACAAACGTGAAGTTGTATTTTTAAGCAAACTTGAACAGATTTTTACTTAAAATGATAAACGATAGAAGTGATATCAATAATTTAGTTAAATTTTAAATACCACAGCATTTTCCAATGGATGTTCCCGCATACTTCCTACTGGTGATAAATCACTAGGCGCTGACACAGATGACGATGACAAAGGGATGCAGGGAAGCATAATTTCCTGTGAATGGGAATGTAGAAAGTTTTGAAATTTACCACTACTAAGTCACTAACAACACAAATTACACCAGGATTGAAAATTCTTTTAAAATTGAATTTACCTTTTTTCACCAAAATACAACTGTTTTTACGAAACTATATTTTCCCGTTTAAGAAATGAAAGCCTCCTTGGAAAATATTGGTATGAGGAATGTAATATAAAATATTACAAAATATTACATAATTTAGTTGTAGTACCAGCTTGCTTTGGTTTTCAAGTCCAAACCAGTTTTTGTCAAAAATAGCTTGGAGAGCTGGTGATTGATAAAAATGACGATTGTAGCTCTGTATGGTGTACGTACTACGTACAGGTTTTAGAAATTTACCACTGCTAAAAACGCAAATTACACAAGGATTAAAAATTCTTTTTAAAATTAAATTTACCTTTTTCCAGCAAAATACAATTGTTTTTACGAAACTATATTTTTCCGTCTAAGAAATGGAAGCCTCCTTGGAAAATATTGATATATGAGGAATATAATATAAACTATTACATAATTTAGTTGCAGTACCAGCTTGCTTTTGGTTTTCAAGTCCAAACCAGTTTTTGTCAAAAATAGCTTGGAGAGCTGGTGATTGATAAAAATGTAGCTCTGTGTAGTGTACAGGTGTACTTTTACGACTGCTCTGCTGCAGTTAGTTAGCACTCAAAAGCTTTCTATTACCCTTCGTTCATCGCTCATCATATTTATGTGTCAACCAGCATTGTACTGTTCTGAACCAAATACAAAAAACGTACAGGAATACCTACCTGCGTTTAAATGTTTGCACTAATAAAGACTTTAAACAAGATGCAATAGCCAAAATTTGATATTGAAGGAAAGAACGCTGTGACCGCAGAACGGCACGAAGAAGAAAAATCTGAAGAAAAATTTGTTATCATTATTTGAAAAAAAATACATAATTAATGTGTCCTTCTCGTATTCATTCTCCACACCCCCAAATAAGTTTTACTACCAAAAATTAATCTCAACCAGCTGCTTTGCTGCTGTGTCTGCTTAAATACAGTTTTGTAATGTTTAAAACGATTTTAAGAAATCCTACATCTTCTTCTGCCGCTTAGCATTCTGATTATCGACCTGGAAGGACAGGACATTAATTATATCTACTTGGTGTTAATTAAAATGGTTATGAGTTTCATGAAAATCGATGAAAATATTTGTTTGTTTATGCTTGCTTATTTTTGATTTTCTGCTGTCATTTTGGCTGGCTGAGATTATTTTTATCAGCACTGATATAATTATCTCACATTGTAGTCAAGTGAGATAATAAAACTGTATTCCTCCAGCTTGTTGCTCCGCACTCCAGTGCAAATTCAACTCATTTCATTTACTGCGTTATAACAAATATCATTAAACTGGAACCAAGCTTGTCACAAAACATGCTATCGCTTTATTTGTTCACTAGGTGGTAAGCCCGACTCAAAACATGTCGGGCCTAGTCTAATGTAATATTCACACATATTTCGAAAAATTGAATTGAAGGTAATTTTTAATTATATTAGCAAAAATTTCGCCATTATGGATTTGGATCAGGCCTTGGTTTGAGTTTGAATTTCCAACTTTAAACCGACCTGATAAAGACGGACATGGGTTTCTTGACTTTACTTTAGGGTTTGAACGTGGCCTTGGTTTGACTTAACATTTATAATTAAAAACAAAAAAACTAATTTCGCCATCATGTATTTGGATCAGGCCTTGGTTTGAGTTTGAATTTCCAAATTTAAACCGACCTGATAAAGACGGACATGGGTTTCTTGACTTTACTTTAGGGTTTGAACGTGGCCTTGGTTTGACTTTACATTTATAATTAAAAACTAAAAACAAAAAAAAACCTATTGCCTCTACATGGAATCGAAGTCGAGACCTCAAAACCCAATTAAGCAAAAAGGGCGAAGGCTTAACCTGTGCGCCACCACACATTGATTGAAATCTATCGAGTAAAAACCACACCTTAATAAAAGGAAATGATTACAGTAAAAAGAAGGAAAAAAGTGGAGGACAGACACATACACACACACACACATACATACACTTGCTGTTTTATAATATAGTCTTGATTGAAGTGAAGTAATTGGTGGTGGTGAGGAGATCATGTAAAAGCAACTATCAAGTAGCAAACGAAGAACATTATATGGGCGAATAATTTCACATGGGAATCGGCATTAGATGAGATGAAAGATGAAATCGCATAATATACTGCTGGCTCTTACTTTGCACTTGATTTTGTATATATACTTACACGGAGCAAAGTTCCATTTTATTATTGGCAGGAATATGCAATTATGAAATTTCATATGAATGACAGATAACTGCTATATGCTATCTTTAGTTGTGTTGTAATCTTTGCAGTTTAGTTAATACTGTCAAGGATGAAATTGCAGTCAAATGTGAAGGAAGACTCGATGATGATGCTGAATGCTGATCGATCATACATGGTTTAAGTATGTAGATTAAAATTAAAGGGAAAGTATGAACATATTTTTGGGTTGTGACAACTTGAGAAAATGGGAGGATATCAAATGGAAGCTAAGCCATAAAATAAGATTTTTTTCTGTACATACTATATAGATAGAATTTCTATCATTAAAATATTCGTACATTTGGTTTTACATGTAGATCCGAAAACAATGAATATGAAAAAGTGACTTTCCCAAATACTTTTTATGGAAGATAACTGAAGTCTACAAAAATGTTTAGATACTTGATTTTGAGTGTTGGTTGAATACAATTGCCGCTTGTCTACGTGAGTGTCTATGTTTTGGAAAAATTTAATGTCAAGTGGCTTTCCTGTATATATATTTTACATATTTGAAAATTCATTCATAATAACGTATCTTGTTTATTTTTATTATTGTATGTATTTTGTATCATGAATTTAAAATTAGAATACCTATCATACCCAATCAATCATTAAGCCTCTTCTTAAAGAGCTGCGCGTATTACATACTTAAGTACTTATTTATGTATATATTATTTGGTTCTCAATTTCTCACTGTAATTCATGCGGCATGAATAGCCATATGTATATATGATGAATTTTCTTGTGTATAGCTTGTATCATTTTGACAACAGCGAGCAACCAATCATTCTTCATTTTTATACATATTGGCATTTTTATCCCCTTTCATATAAGCATCAGATTGACCTAGTTTAAGTTTTGCAGTTTAAGGCCGTAAAAACAAAGACACAGCTTTTACTTGCCATTGCATTGCCACCCAAACCCTAAACTTAAGCTGCGGTTGAATTTATGGTAGGCCCTACCAGGTAGGGCGATGGAAATACAACGATGGTGCTAAAATAGACAGGAGAAATTGAGGCATGTACTTAAATGTAAACGTTTTTTGAGTTGGTACCCCATTTAATGCGGTATAAACTCAATTTTCAGTAATGTTTCCACTTATTGAGCATTTAATGTTGTCACTAAATTGTTTTGCTGTTTATAGAATACAAATTTGGAGCAATTTACAGAATTAATGTTAACATCAAATCATTTCTTTATACCGAAAGTACGTAACCGGAAAACGTTTTGCAATTTTTGCATTGAGTTTGGTACAAAAATGTATGTATGCCTGAACAAATTAATCTGAGCTGTTTCAACATGTATTGTGTGTGCGTGCATTACATTGCCAAATATAAATTTTATGAATTAACAATCAATTTCCTGTTCCCAGTTGTAAAACACTTCAGCATATTATCTCCAAAACTTTTCAACAAATCAAATAATTTTGGCGAAGTGGTTCCAAAAACGTTTTTGAGTTTATCCGTTATCGTTATTTGACATTATTTGTGAAGTTGGATTTTCCGTCCCATTTCGATTTTCCTTCTCTTCCTATTTTAAGCCTTCATGTTTTATTTGAGTCTAATCTGGCTGGAGTTTCGTTAAAAGTACTACTGTACCTGTGTAATGCTTATCTATATGAACTTGAAATTTGTAGGGTAAAAGAGGAGTACATACTACATACTAGCACCTATTACCTACATATTATTAATACACATTTGATTGAACTTATCAAATTATATCTTAAACATCAAAGTGCAGTTTTATAGACTACGTGCAGTATCAGTCTGGTTGATATTCAGAAAATACAACAAATAATGCTGCTTATTGAACCATAAATTTCTAGCGTTTGACTCGAAATGATAAGATAACATTGTTCGCTAAACGTTTGCTTTGGACTTCAAATACCTAGTCATAACATAACATAACATACATACCTACTCCATTTCTCACTACTACAGCTTTCGTATAGTAATTCTGCTACAAAAGTCGATGACGAATGATGGTTTGTTAGGCTCTTAGGCTGGACTGATCAAACAAAACATAACCCATATAGTAGCAATCAAGCAATATTTGAGTCCAAGTTCCAAGAAAAAATTAGATTTGGGTGGATTAAATACGTTTCAAAACATTTGAAACTACATACAAAAGGACGAAAAATTCATGTTTGCTAATGTGTGCGTTTATACTATTAATAATGACAGATGTTAAAATTGTTGCACATTATTCATGACTGATAGACAAATGTTTGCAGTAGTAATAATTTTATTCATGCTGCTATCAAAGTACTATAAATTAGTATAAATAAACCAGGTATCTATCACTCAGACCAGGTCGTTTCCCATTCTTGTGTGCATATGCTGCAAATTACGTGCATTCAAATTGCAAACTTGGCAAAAATTGTGCTAGTGCTACAATACACTTCGATGCGTAGAAATATTCCCAGTGCCCAATGATTGTATTAATTTACTCCATAAAAGAGAGACAAGGCTCCATTCTACTAAATTGTTTACTATAAAAGATTAATGACAATTTCCAAGAGATGGTTTTTGGCGAGAATGTTCTATAAATTAAGGATATTCTCAAGTGACATTATGAAACAGTATTGCTATATGAAGGTTATGGGCTTACTCATACAAGCAAGCATCCCATATTAGCCAACTACCTTTTTATTTTCATGTTAGTTAGCTGTATTCTTTTTCCTTATCCAAAGGTGAAAATTATATGTAGATATACATCTATTTTAAAATGGCAGTTTTTGATAATTTTAATATAATTTAATGGAAATCATTGCTGTATCACTGATGTATGTATGATTGATTGTGTGCATTGATTGATCATCATGAAAGAGATGAGAAAAAACTCAGTTACTACTATTTAAATTATTTAAAATATAGTATTTTAAGTAGAAAGTACAGATTTTATATTCAATATTTTTTATGAAATACCTAATGACAGGTCAAAGCTGACGAGGTTCGCAACGCATAGTGGTTTTTACCATAGACCATATCAGGTTTCCGGTCATTAGCTTGGGTTGAATGCAAAGAAATAAATACGGATGGGCTAACTTTTTCTTTTAAAAAATGATTGTTGTGAGTGATACGAATTTGCTTTCTTGCAATTCTTTACTTTCAAGACAAGGGATGTGGATACATTGTAGTTTCTAGTTTCATTTCTCCAGTCTTGATATTGCAGTTTTATTTCTCATAATACATCACCGTAAGTCATCCAAATCATCATACTTTTAAGCTGCTATCAAGAAAAAAACAACCAGAAGACTCTACAACCCCCATTCTTTATGGAATTCAAATGCAGCCACATATGCATGCAACACAACGCACCCTATCATGTAAATACTTTAGCACGCTTATTAGATGTAATATGTGAACAAAATTGGCAACCACTGTCAGTGTCTAGCTGGTGTCATTTTAGAAGCAGGGAAGGATGCATACAAAAAGGATCTGTACAAATGACTTTGATGCTTAATGTTGAATAAAGAAAAATTTGCCCCTATAGATCTATTAATCCAGTTTTCTTTCTGCCTTTGTTTGTGTAGCAAGCGACAAGGAGAACATATATAGCATTAGAAAAATGGCAAAATGTTTATTTTTCATCGTAGCGCTCGTCAACTCATCACTACATCATCATTCTCAACCAGGCTTACTTGATGATGTTACTTTACTTTCAGATGAATCCATAACGGCGACCTTCTCATAGTTAATTTCTTCTTCTGGCCGTGTGCCGTCAAATACTAAATACCTTTGTGAGAAACCTATGTACCTACCTACCTAACTTGTAAAAAATAACTATTAAGTGATCGAGTGACTTTCAATTCCTTTGTTAGTATTTTTGTTTTTCTGTTTGATTTGTTTGATTTTCAGCAAGTGTAGCTCACAGATGTGTGATTTATTTACCAAAGGTAACTTTCCAAAAAGCGTAACACGTTTTTATCATGAAAGACTAAATGAATTGGTCAGCTCAAGTTTGTATTACCAGAGGTTAAATAAATAATTTTGAGGCATGCCTTTAGTAGTACAAATATACTGCACTATACAAGGACTACCTTAGTTGACATTATAGTTTGGGTTGGTTGCCTTGATTGAGGTTATCATTTTACCTATCCTGCATTTATGCATTCTACAGTAATAACCATATCACATGGAGATCTTAATAAGAATGTGCAAACCAAAAGCATAAAAACCACAAGATAAAACTATGTCTCGTCGTGAGATATTGTGGCTGTAGAAAACATTTCTCAACACTGAGTAGATCGATCAACAGGAACCGCATGTCTTGACTAAAATGTCAAAGTGCTACCACGCAGTGGACAGCAATAATCTTTCAGGAATTCGACTATATACTGCATGCTTAGGATGAAAAAGATTGTTACCTTCCCTGAATAACTTATTTTGAGTGGTAGCAGTTTTGCACGATTGTTTTACACTGTTGAATAATATATAAGTGGTATTTCAATCGTTATTGGTGCATTATAGTTATACTTATTGCCAATACACTTCTCCATCATCATAAGTAATCATGTTTACCTTGAGTCTATTTCGACGAGTCAGCTATTGTGACACGATACCCCAAAAAAGCAAATGGACCAACTGTTTGACCAAGATGTAGCAAAACAATGTGTTCGTGTCCACACCTGCAATGTTGAGCAAAAAATCCTTTAGCACAACACTTGTCTAATAATCAAAAGCTATGGATGAATACCTTTGTCGTTATATAAAGATCACTGTTCACTGTTGTCTTCGCCTGATCTTCTCATCAGGTCTACTCCGCGTATGTATTATGCATATTTTTGTCTACAACAATCATCAAAAAATTCAATGCCATTGCCATTTTTTCTTATCCGTCATCATCTTTTCATGCTTTTTATGCTTGTGTCGATAATTCAACGGCTTGCTGCATACCTTTTCATAAGATAGAAAATATCATAATGGAGTGGTGAATCACATTGCAATAGCTGATGTTGGTCAACACTGTGGCAAATTGCATGCACGCTAGTCACACTGTTGATCATAATTCCATTTTCGAAGCACATCACAAATTTAAATTGTTCGATTATGCAAGAGACGCATATGTAGTAGTACCTACATTAAAAGAGAGGAATCTGCTCAGGCAGGTACGTCTAATCTTGGCTGTCCTTTTTAGCAGAGAGGTCACTGTGTGTTGTTGTTTTACTTCCGTCATGATAAAGTGTTCACAAATATCATTTTCAGTACCAAGTTGCGTGCATTAAATGTGCTAGCATTTACAAACAAAATATTTTACAAATATTAACAAAATTATTTTAGGCTGGCTTCCAGCAAAACTTGGGTAGTACAATCAGTTTTAAAGTTGGTGAAAGTGTGCGAAACTGAACATAAGAATACATCTTATCCGAAGGACTTGTCGTGGGGATTAAAAAACTTTTCTTGTTATTGGTTAATTTAGTGGTATCGTGTGCTGGTGTAGCTTGCAGCAATGATGTACAAAATCTGAGCTTAAACATAAAACAATTTACATGCACCAACTGCTGTGCCGTTATATTCGTTGCATGAGCGAGCACATTTTACATAAGGATAAAAGACAGAAAACGTTGGGCGCACAACGCATGAAAAATGATAGGAAACAAATAAGGTTCTAAAGCAGTGCTCTTGAGATTCTAATTGCAGTAAAATGGCCAGTATATCTCGAATCGGATGGTTTGTGTTCCTCATGTAAGCATTTTGAATGTTTTCTAAAGACATAATTATTTTCTTATACATACTGCCGGAGTGTAAAAATTATTTATTTTATATTTTCAGAATTACTAAAATATCTGCATTGACACTCCCAGAAAATTATGACTCAACCACGCGTCCCAACCAAGGAAGTGTTGCTGATGTAGTAAATGTATCAGTGGATCTATTAGCAATTCGTGATGTGAATGAGGCAAGGTCAGAAATGACGGTAGATGTTTCAATCCATACATCATGGGTAGATTCGCGATTAATTGAAACGATAACAAAGGATTACCTTGATTGTAAACCAAATTCCCGAAATTTGGCTACCAGACGTTCAGATAGCAAATTCAGCAACTGGTCCCTCAAATCAAGAAAGTACTAGTCAGTATATTCAATTAAACAGGGACGGGGTTGTAAGGCTGAGCCAGAAACAAACGGCAAAAATTAGCTGTCAAATTACAATGGCCAAGTATCCATTCGACAGACAATTATGCAAGTTGCAAATCAATTCATGTAAGTAATTTCTCAATTTAGTTTTTGTGACAAGCAAGTATGATTCTAGATTTTCCTTGCGCAAAACCATTGTCTCCACAGTCGGGGAAAAGAAGACAAAATTACTTTTATCCACTTATTTAATGTAGTACAAAAATGATGCATTTTCTGGTTTATAGATGGATATTCATCAGTTCATCTGCAGCTATTTTGGCACGGGACAGTTTCGGAACATGTTCCTACGTATCACACAGAGTTCAGTTTTTCACATGTCGAGCAAACCTCTGATAATGTCAAAACAACAAGCGGAGCCAACTACTCAAATTTGTATTTGGAAATCGCAGTGACGCGTTGTCCGTTGAGGGTGATATTCCGTGCCATGTTGCCATCTCTCATGCTCCTCGCTCTTAGCTATTATTTGTCATTCTGTCACTGTCCTATATTAAAAGACAAAGCAACTTCAAATGGGAATCATGTTGAAGCAACTGTTATTGCACAGCCACAACCACTTCCAACGATGAGTTCTATCCCTGGATTCAATTTACTTTTGATTGCACTTAATGGAATGATTTTTCTTTTGAGTGTTTTGTTGGCCCAAATTAACTACGTTACAACCCCAGCATCAAGTGCTGTCAGTGGTTTGGATGTTTGGCTAAACTTTGTTACTGCAGTTCTGTTTGTAATTTTATGGCATAGTGTTCAGCTATACTTTAATAGTTCGTACAAAAGGATTCATTTGGTAAGTCTACGCATTTCAAGATATGAAATTTGTAGTAGTTAAGCTAGATGCTAGATAGGCAGTGTTTTTAATTTTATTATGAATTTTCCTACTAATTTAATGCTACTTGTCCTGGTTAGTTTTTTCCGCGAAAATGCTGCAAGCATCTTAATTGAGTTTAGCTGCAATGGGATCACAGCATGAAATGTTCAATGAGTCTTTTATTGGCGATAATTGGATATAAATGCCGATATTTGCGTATTTTTTGCAGAAAGACGACAATGGGTCATTGCTATGTCAACAACATCAATACCGTTTTCAAGCTGGGGATTCCGCCTTTGGTTGTTGTGTTCCTTATAGTTTTCTTTGGAGTTTATTTATTTTAAAATAATACATTGTTTATAACTGTGATTAAGTAGTCTAAACTATTATCCAGCTATTTCATGAATTCTCATGCATGAATTTTAATACCTAATGCTATCTATCTTCCGACTTACCTGAAAATTAATTTCCATATATGTTTGCAATATTGTTTTGTAAATTTTAATAAAGAGTACAACATACGTTATATTGAAGCTTTAACGAACTTTTCTGAGAGAGCAACAATAAAAATTTGATTAACGAAAGAAAATTATTCCAAAGCGTGAAATCTAATATAGTATGCCAACCTATCGTTGAATGGGGAATCTCACCCAATAAATGGACTAAAGACCTTTTCAGCTCGCTAAATTTTTACTGCGTGTACTTTTACCCTGTGACCACAAGCAAATTGTGCCGATTTTTAAACCCCTGATTTCCTCCTATCCCAAAAAATTCAATAATCTTTCAGAGCATTATCTTTAAAAAATTTATTTTGCGATATTTACAGTTTTGTTATTTACATAATCTCTTGAACAAAATAAATGTAGGGACGAAACATTTCAAACACTAGCAGTATAATGTGCATTTACATTTGTAACATAAAAATGGAAATACATATGCAGTTCCTATGCTGAAAATCTCCGTGATGGTTTCTGGCAAGACCCGTTACGGTTTCTTTTTGTTCCATCTGGGCACTCTGAATTCGAGCTCTGGGTTTGAAATTTTGGTCCAGAGTACAAAGACTGCTCCTGAACATCCATTTCTGTCGATGACGTTCCCACTTGTGGCAACAGGGGAAGCGATTTCTGTTTTAGGTTCACGAAACAAAAGTTGGTAAACCATTTGTGCCAAGTAGTCTAGAGATTGGCTAAAATTAGTTGCATTTCTTGAGTTATTTTCTGAATCTTCATTCTTAGTACCAGTTGTTATATTTTCAGGGAAATTTCCACCTGAACGAGAGGCTGCAATTCAAAATACAAAATTTTATTCATTCAAATGAAAGAAACCCATGATTTAGACATACATGGCATCTTCATTATTTTAAGCAAAAACTTACTAGGATCATCCTCCTCGTTTTCCCCAAATCTCTGTGTTTGTGTATTTCTGTTCCCCTCTTTGGGAAAAACAATGACTTGGTCCACACTTGGCTGAGCTTTCAGGTTGTACTTGTAAAAGCGTTCCAAGCCAACATTCTCACCTATCGATTTAAGAACATAAAAGTAAAAAAATACATTGTGTTTGATTACATTGCCCCGGCCTTTTTTAATTTTTTATAGAATGCAATATACCATTCATTTGTTCTTCTGGAATTTCATCCTGACTTTTGAAGGAGAGTTGAATTTGATAATCCTTTTCGTCCTCGCCGTCAGTTTTTTCTGGAAACAACACTTTTACTGTACCCAAATTTTCCTCTCCGTCTACTTGTAGCTGCGTGCTTTCATCTTGATGTGGGATTTCTTTCATACTTCTTTTCAAGTTTATTGGCAATTTAAACGCTTGTGAAGAGATACAAAACACCACCACTGTCACTAAAGTTGTTTGCAGAACTTTTACAAAAATATTTGATTTCATGATTACGTTTAGTGCAGATGAAGGAAACACAAGGTGACAATTTCCTATTCAATTATACAATGAAAAGTTCTCATGCGGTTGCATTCATTTTAATACTAGAAGAAGTTCCGGTATCACTTTTGCAGATTCGCTGACGATAGATATTCGAAACTAATTAGATTGCATTTGTACCTGAGCATACTAATTTCCAATAAATGAATGATGCGACGCTTTGATGTAAACTGTGCAAGTGGACAAATCAAGGTTATGCCACAGAGTACAACTCGTTGATACTGGTTTAGCTTCTAAAGTTTATGGTTATTATAAGTTGCTAAATTACTCAATAACTTTTTATTATTCGTAGTAGAGTTAGAATTGCGTATATCACGTACAATTTATTGTTATAAAATTCCTTGTGTGTAACAATATTATACCACGAAGGTTTCCGGCTTTTCCAAATAATTATTCCTTCTTGAGAAGGTACTTTTCCATTTTATGTTTGTATGAATGGAAATATGGACTATATACTGATATATGATATTACTTAAGAACTGAATTTAAAGTTGACTGTTCTATAATGGTTTTCAAGATATGTATATGTTTTGTGAATGCGTACAGCGATAGTGAAACTATGTACGTACGTGCTAACGT
>JAANSP010001472.1:0-15282 GCA_036850745.1 Homidia socia | reverse complement strand
GTTGGTGGTGAATTCAAATATGGGGGAATTAGGGTGGATTTTATGTGAACAATCGGAAAAGGACATCCAGGATCAATTGATCGGATCCTAATTCTGTTGGAAACATCCCATACAAACACATTTCCTTGCACATCGCCCGAAAACAGATTGCAACTGTCAAGAGATAGTTCCAAACTGGTGATTGGTGTCTCATGACCTCTGAGTATCATTTCCGACCCATGATTTGGATCGTCCAATACAAAAGGTCCAGATGGATTGTTGATCGAAAACAAGTAAATGTTTCCATCTTCAGATCCTCCAAATAGAATTGTTTGGAGAGCATCCATGACGAGTGTATTGACAACATTTGGAAATAAAAAGGTGGCCAGATGCTTTCCATTAGAAACACGAAACATTTTGCAAGACTTGTCCTTGAAGGCAAAAACCGCAATGGCCCTGTCCCAATTTCCTCGATTGATCCAAGAGCCTGTTGATGGTGAGGCATTTGTCAGTGTATAGAGACAACATGTGCCTTTTTCCGAGTCAAAATTGCACAAGATATCTTGAACATGCCAAGATTTAATGGATCCATCTGGAGTAGTAGCCAATAAAATTTGTGAATCAGCAGTAACTAGGATTTTGGATATGGCCTGATAATGAGCCTGAAATGCAGCAAGGAAAACGCCAGATGAAATGTTCCATATCATAATTTTTCCATTGTTTCCCGTGGCAATAAAGTACTTTTGATTGTCAGTAATCCCAAAATCGTCAAATGCGCCACATGAGAATTTGAGAAAAGGTTCTTGAAATCCTTTTACTTTGCCCGAAAGATAACAATGATTCCAAAGGTAAAGAGAATGGGCTGTAGCTGATGAAATAGCTAACCATTCACCCCGCAATCCTGCTTGAGCCACTATCGCTTGATTAGTGGTATTAATAGATAGTTTCCAGAATTTCAACTTGGTTCCGGTTTGTGAGTCCAAAATGGATACAATTCCATTGTTCGAGACTATCCAGATTACCAGAGTCTGCATATCCAATTCAAACAATAGTTGCGATCGCTAATGCCTTTGATTGATGAATACAAACCCAATGAATTCGAATTGAAACTGCCAGATGTCGGTAAAATAAATCGGCATAAACATCCGATAATTGTGATTGATAATGGATCATACAGTTTCAAAGCAGGATGGTCATTCCAAGAATTGCCCTGTATGAACTATGAAAGTACTGTAACCAAATACAGCCACAAAAGGAACGATGAATTGTTGTATGGTCTTGGGAATGACTTGACTGCGCCTCAAGACTGGGTAAAGGTTCATCAAAAAAGTCCATTTGATTCCAGCATTCCCAGTAACTTTGAAGCCATGGAGCTAGAGTTTGATGGAATATTTTCGCATCTCGGAATAAGCAAGTATCCGATAGATTATCCGTTAGTTATGACAGAGACGATATTATCGCCAGAATATTGTAGACAACATATGATGGAATTGCTGTTCGAGTGTTATGGAATACCAAAATTGACGTTTGGAAATGATTCAATTATGAGTTACTATTACAATCGAAATAGATTGGATTCGGGAATGATTTTATCTTTTGGACATTACGATACCCAAATCATACCGATAGTGAATGGCAAAATTGACAAAAATATGATTAGAACGTCGAATATTGGAGGATTTCATTTGGCAGATTATCTACAAAAGTTGATGAACAATAAATGTAGCAGTTTTGCCGTGAAAATGAATTGGATTCAGGCCCAGAAAAGTTTGAGAAACCATACATATGTTGCACAGGATTATTTCCAAGAGTTGAAACAGTATGAAGATAGGAATATGATAAAGCAGAAGAATGTGTGTTTGACAATGTCTTATGTCGATGAGAAAAGGATTGTGAATGAAGAAGATAAAGGTACTAAGCAGATGGAAAAACGAAAATTGTTTGGAGACAAGATGAAAATGTTGGCAGAGAAACGAAGAAACGAAAGATTACGGGATAGTGAAAGAGAAATGGTATTATTAGAAGAAATGATGAATAAGAAAGAAGAGTATTCGAATGAAAAAGAGTATCTAAAAATGCTTACAAGGTTTGGATATGGAAATGAAAAAGAGTTTTTGGGATATTACGACAATGTCCGGGCCAGGATTGAAAATATAAAGAACAAAATGGCAGGAATAGAGAATCGGAAAGAAAAGGAATATGATTTTAGTCTACTAGATGTTCCAGATCTGGAATGTAGTGAGGAGCAAAAGAGAGAAAAGAAACGGTTAAAGTTGATCAAGGCGTCAACCGAAGCCAGAAGCAAGATCAAGATGGAGAAGGAAAGAATGAAGCAAATAGAAAAGGAAAGAGAGAAACAGGAAGAAGAGGCCAGATCACGGGACCTGGATCAATGGATAAGAGAAAAGAAAGAACAGAAACGGGAATTGATAGAAAGACTAAATCAAATAAAAAGGGGACAAGGTTCGTTAAGCGATAGAAAAGGAGCCGCATCATCCAACCGAATCAAACAAGTGTCACATTTGGCTGGAAACGATGATACAGGTATGGAAAAGGAGCGAAAAAGAAAACAAAAGAACGTAGAGGACGATGAATTTGGAGATAATGATGAGGATTGGGAAATGTACCGAGAATTAGATGGAAACCAGGCAGAAGAAGAGAATATTGAAGGTGTTATCAGAGAGATTGATATATTGCTAAGGCAGTATGACAAGGATTTTGTGGTTGAAAGTACCGAACCCGAACTATTCGATTATATTTGCAACCCCAATGGACTAGAGGAGTATAGTTTGAATGTAAATATTGAGAGAATCCGGGTTCCCGAAGTACTATTTCGACCTTACTTTATAGGAAACGAATCTGCCGGAATAGTTGAAATCGTAGATTTCGTGTTACGAAAATACGGTCCCAAAGTCAAGCAAGAATTGGCTCGAGATTTTTTTGTCACAGGAGGAAATTCATTGTATCCAGGATTGATTAAACGACTGAATAGAGATATCCGAGGGATTTTGCCATTTGATCATGAGATTGCGGTTGGTCTAGCCAGCAACCCCATTTATGATGCGTGGAAAGGAGCAAGCAGATGGGGAAACGAGAATTTAACCATAGAGAAGAGCTGGGCGAGTCGAGAGACATACGAAGAAGAGGGGTATGACAGGGTAATGGCAAAATTAGATTCGCCGTTTTTCGTACTATGATGTAGAATAAATGGATTTGCAAGGATAGGGTTGCGCCACATGTCTACAATGGAAAAGATAAGGGAAATCGAGCTAGAAATGGCCCGAACCCAAAAGAACAAAGCCACATCCTATCATATAGGAATGCTGAAAGCCAGGATAGCCAAGCTAAGGAGGGAATTGCTGATGCCCAAGGGAGGGGGCGGAGGAGGAGAGGCAGGGTTTGATGTAGCCAAGACAGGAGTGGCACGAGTAGGATTTGTAGGATTTCCGTCGGTAGGAAAATCAACATTGATGAGTAAAATGACAGGAACGTTTTCAGCAGTGGCCGAATATGAATTCACCACATTAGTGACGATTCCGGGAGTTCTTCACTACAAAGGGGCCAAAATACAGATTTTGGATCTCCCAGGGATCATAGAAGGAGCCAAAGATGGAAAGGGGAGAGGAAGACAGGTGATAGGTGTGGCTAGAACATGTTCTTTGATCTATATTGTATTGGATGTCTTGAAGCCGTTGGGACACAAAAAGATTATTGAACGAGAATTGGAGGGATTCGGGATCCGACTAAACAAGAAACCACCCAACATTTCGATACGAAAAAAGGAAAAAGGAGGGATAGCCATTTCCAGTACTGTCACCTTGACACGCCTAGACTTGGAATCGGTCAAAGCCATATTATCTGAATATCGTATTTCCAATGCAGAAGTAGTGTTTCGGTGTGATGCTACGGAAGATGATTTGATTGATATAGTGGAAGGGAATCGGGTATATATTCCATGTCTCTACGTTCTAAACAAAATTGATCAAATTTCTATTGAGGAATTGGATCTAATATATCGCATTCCACATGCCATCCCAGTGTCGGGACATCACGGATGGAATTTTGACGATCTTTTTGAAAAAACCTGGAGTTATTTGGATTTGATAAGAATATACACCAAACCCAAGGGACAGCTCCCAGACTATTCCGAGCCAGTAGTTTTACCCAGATCATTGTGTACAGTAGAGGATTTCTGCAATGGACTTCATAAAAGCATTATCAAAGTATTTAAACATGCATTAGTGTGGGGGTCATCAGTAAAACACAATCCTCAAAAGGTGGGAAAGGATCACGTTCTTCAAGATGAAGATGTCGTTCAAATTGTCAAGCGAATAAACTGACAGCGATTTGATATGCAATTTGAGAATGTCAACATGGGCCGATTCTACAAACAACTTGACAATGAATCAATGGCGCTTTTTGATGCGCAAAAGAGAATAGAAGGTGAGTGGAAGGAAGCAACCAAGTCAATCACCAGGTTTGTTGCTGCAAATAAACAGTGGATCAATGCATTTGACAAGATTTCACAGGCGTGTAAAGAATTGGGATCACTCGAAAACTGGCTTGAGCACCTGGAAAACAGTGTCCAAACCATTGCTAGTGTCATTGGAAATCTGGAAAATAGATAACCTTTATTCTCGGAATACAATACTGATTAGTTTGCCTCAACCGTTTCTCTTGTGTCTCCCTCGTTTCTTTGGATTGCATTATCGACCTTGATTCGACGTCCTTGTACAATCTTGAGATCCATTTCTGAGCGAGCCTTTTCCTTCTCTTCTTCGGTCTCTAACCCAACAAATCCATATCCTTTGGATCTCCCCGATCGCTTAACAACCACATGGAAAGTCGTAGTCTTGTAATTGCCAAATAGTTCTCCCAACTGCTTGTCATCGGTTTCGTATGGTAGGTTGGTTACGTAGAGTGTGGTTTTTGAAAACTCTACCGCGTCATCGGCATTTTTACGCCCTTTTCTATTGCCTCTTTTGTACCTTCTACGAGATGAAATCTTTTTGTCATTTTCATTGTCCAGAATCTTGTCCTTTGGCGGCCTGGCTTCCTCAACATTGATCTGCCTATCTTTGAAGGTGCTCTTATTCAACTCTTCTTTGGCTTTTTCTGCGAGTTCTTTGGTTTCGAATTCAACGAATCCATAGCCCCTGGACTTGTTCCACCGCTTTACGATCTTGGCTGATACCCTAGATGGTTAGTATCTACTCAATACTAGTCAGTTAAATGGACTTGAAATCAAGAACTTTTGTTCATCAACACGGACCATTGTAACATCATCCTCAGCACTACCTACACTTTTCCAATGCTTCCGAAATATTCGACTAGCTCTTCTTCACTAGCATCAAACGGAAGGTTTCCAACAAACAGTTTAGTCCCATCGATCGAGGATAACGTCTCCATCTCAATTCACCCCGGTCAAAAGCAGATTCCCACTTTTTACCATTTGATGCAAATAGATCCTATTGTGAGTTGCGTAGAAGACTATGGAGAAGGTATGACAATAGATTGGAAGATTGATCGATTTTCTAGTGTTAGAAACTCTACCCCAAAAGATCCAGAACTATTTAACCAAGATATTGGAAACTAACGGAAAGTTTTGGAAGAAAGATACCAGAATTCGCGAAATCATTGATCAATTTGTTGATGGATCGTTGGGAAATAATCAAAAAGAATTGTTGAGTGAGCTAGATGAATTGTTTGTAGAATCTATGGATTGTTCAAAACAAAAGCTGGATTTTGTCGTAGCTGGATGTAGGGCAATAGATAAACATATAAAAAGGCTGGATAATGATTTGAAAAGACTAGAAGTGCTGTTACTTCAAAACCAGGAAAGTGGCATGGAATCCATTTCGCCCCGGCCAACATGCAGAAAATAGAAAATTTATTGTTTTATCGGACACGTCTTACCTCGAAGAATTTTTTCAGGTAGTATACTTGCCAAACACATGTCGAAACTAGTAAAATGTATTGTAGGACTGCCCACCACAAGACTCTTGAATTGGTGCTTTGTGCTGTTTGGTTATGGACCTTTTCCCTTAGCACCAAATATTCCTGTTCGTCTCTGATTGCTCGGAGCCCCATGGTCAATTGTTTCATGGCATCTTCCAAAGGATCCTTGTTTTTGAGATTTTCTGTCCTTTCCTGCAGACTAAATCCTAATTTGAGGGTAGAGTCCGATGTAAAGCAATAGTGAAACCGACCTCCGAGATTTGCTTGAACGTGGTACGTGCCAGAACCCTGTCCTTTGATGCTGAGCAATTCCTCCCCCAAAGGACCAAAAACCTCTAGATCAGTAGTCCTAGATCCATAGAATTCGGGGTCAACTTCATAATTGATCCTTAATTTGTCTCCGATCTGAAGTGTTTCATAGAAACATGTTTTCATTCCAGGGTCAAGCCATACTCCGTACCCTGCAACCATGGTCAAGAACCTATGCATCAGCAGCAAGCATTGGACAAATTTCGACATTGTTTATTAGTTGCATAAATTACACCGTGTCTGGGCAAATGTCCTCTTCCGGGATTCCATAAGACAAGATCGCGGCAATTCCAGATAATCTATTCAATTTTTCACAGGATGAATTGTTTCCACAGAAGAGAATCACCTTTCCTCCCTTTGAAGAAACAGAGTCTGCAAGATCATGATATTTCTTCCGTTCCTTGACGTTTGCCGATCGGAACAGGGATTCGGAAATCAATAACACCTTGATTGCATCTAGCTGATTGGCCTTATTTACATGCCCATACCCATAATATGCCCTAGTGGATGCAGTTTTCATTACTGAAAAAAACGTGTCCATAAATGACAATTCCTGCAAGTATTGGGTCTTGGCCAGCTTCTCCATGATATTGGCTCGTTTCAAAGCGTCATCTAAACATCCCAAGAATCCGTTAGAGCTCTTTCCCAGGACAATTTTGGGTTTCCAAGACGAGTCCAATAGCTCCTTGTCAAAAATATAGTTATAGAAATCAGACCGGTAATTCCCTGGACTTGCGATCAAAACCACTTGAATCTTTGTTGGATCAATATGGGTTTTCATCGCCAAACACATCTCGGTGTAGAATTTGGTTAGTCTGGCTGTCCTGGTGTCTGAACAACTGTTCTTCCGCGGAATCAGCGTTTCGATCTTTTGTTTTAGATGGACGTTTGTTCCAGTGACAAGGCACACATGACCAATTCCCAATTCAAATATCACCGCTGCAATGTTGGAATCGTGTGATCCATTGACAATCCCTTTGATTCGGTTCAACACAATCAATTCCCATCTTTCCTTGTGTAATTTGACTGGTTTGTTGATCTCGATGGTCAGAGTGTGGTAACCGCCAACTTTTACATGGGAATTTTCTTTGACTACTCGACCCTTTATATTTATTGTCCCTATTTCCAGATCACATTCTATTTTTGACGCTTGCACACTCAGGTATATTTGTTTCCTCTCGCTCTTGGTAGACTCTACAATCCTTCTCGATGTCAATGTTTCCACCACATCATCTATATGAACCATATTGTAAAATGTCCAAATATCGTCAAGCGTCTCGGGAACCAGAACCATATACCCAGAACGATCTGTTCTGATCTCAACAGCCTTCTGTTTCATAATATCCCACAACTCTCAGATTTTCACCAGTAAAACTCCAACTATAAATAAAACCAGAGTCAAGCAGGGGTACGACTGTACTTTACAGGATCATTTGTATAGTACACGTTCCTCCTCTGTTTTTCAAACGAGGCGCAATCTCAATCCAGGATGAGGATTTGTAACATCTTATCCTGAGCGCGAAGCTGTCAGTTGTTTCCGCATCGGAAAGTTCTGTCTTTGATGAACGTGTTTACTTGGTAAACGTGGATAGGATGTATTCTGACTGGTCTTTTGATTCTAAAATAAAATGGGTGCTTCCCATGGTCTTTATTCCCTGGGTTCCGGGATTGGCTGATCTGTGGTGTTTAGCGTCTGTGGCCTATGGGTGGTGTCTCCGACTCTTGTTTGGCCAGATAATTGTTCGGGGTCTTGGATCAGGAACACATCAATGGGTCCGCATTTGCTAGTCAGTTGGACCTCGTACCTGTGCTCCCCATCCAATGTTGCTTCGTCGTAATGTGGAATTTCTAAAATCGATCCGAATGGTGCCTTGATTGCAAAGAGAGTGTCTTCCGAGAGTTGGGCAATGTTTCTAATATCGGAATGGTTCAAATATACTAGTTGTCTGCAAGATTCGTCCTCGGATAAATCTTTTAAAAGAGTTTGAAGATAGTCTGTTTGTCTGTCAATGATCCGTTCTTCTTGGTACAGGTTGTGGATCTCGCTTTGGATCCGCAAAAGCTGCTCAGATTCGATTTTGCTAATTTCTTTTGAACTGGTTGTTCCTCTCCATTGAACATTGTTTTTCGATTGTTTTTTAATCATCCCTATTCCCTCTAAAACATTGGTAATGTCGTAGATCCTCCTTTTCTGGACTTGTAGCACCTGTGCTGCATAATTGAGATCCAAAATTCCACGCGGACTCTCCTTCAAAAGTGAAACAAATTTCCTTGTCAACAACCCCAGCGAATTATTGTACCTGCACGTCCCACTAGGTGTTCTAGAAGATGGCTCGTCCATTTTGGAGTGCTCAGCTTTGGTAGGGGTTTTGGGTATGACTTTTGATCTGGTCAAAACCATTCGATCTGTGTGTGTATATGTATCAGATCCTATAACTTTATTACGGACAGAGTCCGATGCATCCGATTCGGAATGCTGTGAACCGACTGACGAGCTGGAATTCGTGGCATATCTTCCAGGCATTGCTTTTGTGAAAAAAAACCTGGTCTTGGTCATTTGAAAGAGTCTTGATCCTAGGATGGTGTTTTCAATTTGCCAAAGCACTTTGCTACCAAACCAACCTTGTCCTGAAACGGATAGACATGTAAAGACTCTGAAATCCATAAAGGTTGGTTATCGAAATATCAGTAAACAGTCCATCACCAATCACCAGTTTTCCATGGTAAACAATTAAAATGGTTTCTATTGCGCGAGTATCGTTTAGAATCAAACTCTTCCTCGGCATCAATCCCGGTAATTTGGACCTGGCTTCGATCTGTTCGAATTGTTTTGTAAATCCAGCTCCATTTCGTCGACAACCTCTGTGACTAGATCAATGTTGTTGTTTTATAGGACATGAATTCCGTTTCCAATGGATCGTCATCGTTTTTGGGTTCGATGGCTACAACTGATTTCCAAGTATATTTTCTTGTTGCTGCATGCGCCAACACTTTTCTGGGATTGTCAAATACTACACTTTTGGCCATGGATTCTCTGATCCCGAGGCAGGATGCAAGGTTCATGATATCGGAACATCCTCTAAGTTCAAAAGGATCAACCGTCCCACTAGAGAAAATAATATTCTTTCCACGAGTAATGTGGATTAGATTCATTGCATTAGCCATGAAATTTCTCTTGGTCACCGAATCGGAAATCGATGAACCATAGCATAATTCAAAATAAATCCCTCGATCTATGGCAGCATTAACCATGGTGTGTTTGGGACGGAAGGGGAGCTTTTCATCTAGGTTCAATGAAATTATGTCGACTTCGAGTGTTGTGCATGCTTGTTGGAACATTTTTTCGTTGGTTGGCCTGGCAGCAACTATATGAATGTTTCTTAATGAACCTGACTGATTAAGACCGTGGTTGGCTGCCATGTTCTCCAATATCACTGTAATTCGAGAATACATTCTGATTTTGGAATTGTGTATTTGGACATCCTTCTCGGTATCGAAAGGGAATGGATTGATGGTCGAGGTTATCTTGGATATGGTTTGATTGATGGCTATTCCTGTGCATTTGAACAATTCCAGCATTTCAAATATCTTTTTCCATGTCCTAATATCCTTGGTTGAAATAATGTTCAGATCATAATACATTCTGCAATTGCTCTCTCCGTAAATGTCGAAAAGACACCCAAGCGATTTTGAAAAGCCAAAACGAAAAGTAGGAAAACTCGTTCGAGGAAATGAATTGAAAGTGAAAACCAAAAGAATCAGTCTACTAAGACAAAACCTTGATTCCAACGAGCCTAAGAAAAATCGTATGAGGCAAATAATTTTCGATTTGAAAAGTCATAAACAATTAATCAGAAAAGGTGGTTTGACCATGCTACGAGGATTTTTGGACCAAGATCCGGATGAGTGGTCTTGTAATTTTCCAGAGTTGATTCCCTTGTTATTTGGCTTGATCTTGGATCCTGACAATCAAATTAGAAAAGATTCGTCTTGCATTATCCAGAAACATATGTTGTCGCGAGAAACTAGACTCTGGAGTCCGTTTATCCCGCTCGTAGTTGCATATATCTCTTCCGGAATGACTCATTTAAGAGATTCAGTCCAATTGGATTCAATTTTCGTATTGACCAAAATGTTGAATCAACTGGGATTCATGTTCCTACCGTTCATGTATCAAATACTGACACATTTCATCATGTTTTTGAAAAGATTGAACAGGAACAAAATCGGCAAACCATCATTCCCCGGGATACTGGGAAGAGATTCGCCCATTTTAGATTGTCTTTGGTCTATCTATAACACTCTTTTACTGCCCACAATTCAACAGCCATTCTTGTTCGACGTACCTGTGTTTGTTTGGACCAGAGTTCAAAACAAGTCTATTTGGATTTTGGATGATCAGCTAACTTCGGATTACCCGTCATTTATCGATTCTATTTCATCTCCTTTTATTCCGTCGCCAGATACTCGACGGTATCCTCGAAAAATTCCAAATGCAGAACGCGGCTCATCCATCATCCAATCTCTAGAAACTGTTGAAAATGTGGACACTAACCAGGTAGAAAAGGTCTCTATTCAATTAATTTCCCTGTTCTTCGAGAAATGAATATTTATTATTCTAGTTGACCCATCAGCAGCGAGATTAGTTTATAGCAGGAACCACTAACAGTGAACATGCCGCCTATAATTCCAAACAATCGAACTAGGAACAAAAACGATCTTTGCTCCTCTGAAACATGTATCGAGATGGGTTCGATTTTGTATTTCAGAAAAATTCCCAGTTTATCACCATTTCCAGCATCACCTTTCTTGACATGGTCTCGAACAGAATATTGATTAGTCTGGAATGAATTTGCAAAGTAATGATGATAAATAGTGGGAATAACCGAAATAAAATACTGGAATGAGGATAATGAATCATGAGTAGTCTTAATGGTATCATCCAACACATTCGTTTGGCTTTCATATTCTATTCCAAACGATAATCGATGAATTATATGACTAAAATTTGTATCGCTCATATCCAATTCTATAATCCCTGGTTCAATCATTGAAATTCGGATTTCTGGGATAATGTATATTAGTCCAGGTACTTTTGAAACTGAAAAGGTTCCAACAAGATTGCATCCAGCGACAGATTTTGTTGAATTGAAGCAATATTGAATAGGTCTGGTATCCAGGAGATTGGTAATTGATATTGGATTCGTCACCGTATTTCTAAACATTACAGACAACTTCTCGCATTTCGATGCTATAGAAATATTCATATATATTGGAATGTTACTTTCAACAACAGAATCAATCACAAATGCTTGCTGAGAATGTGGTATGAAAAATTCCCAAACTTCATTCAGAAATATGCTAGTCAATAATAATAAGACTACTATAGTAGTTACTCCGCCATTTGATGTCTGTTTCAAATACTTGGGGTCGATCTTTGGGAAAAAATCCAGAGATCTGACGAACGCAAGCATGATTCACGCGGACTGCGCATCATCGACAACTAGAAATGAATAGGGGTTCACTCTTTTACTTGCTCACACTATTCGACAACCTACCACAGATGATTTTGATCGGAAATCTAATTGGAATTGTTATATTGTACCATGACATTTATAGGGAAAAGGATCGACGTCTGTCCTGGTTTTGGAACGAAACAAAAGCATCACTTCTTTTATGGCTAGGATTTGTATTTATTGGATTAATTGCAAATGAAGGGCTGGCTAGAATGCTCAAATCATGTCTCAAATGTCCAAGACCAATCGGATCCGACAAATCAGAATATGGGATGCCATCAAGTCATTCTCAGTTCATGGGATTTTGGTCCAGCTCTATTATTTCAAGGCAATTCGTTAAACAAAAACAACAATCTAGATGGATTGTCCTCGTGGTTTCTGGGTTGTCAATTTCAGTGATGTATTCTAGAATCTATCTCTGTCATCATTTCCTTGTCCAAGTTGTTGTGGGATGTATGATTGGGATTTCGCTTTCACTCCTCTGGACCAGACTGATCCTAAAAGTCGAATCCGTTTTGCGCACGCATCTCTCGTTGTAGAATACATGAATATCGGATGGATAGTGGTTTAGACTCGATTGACTCGGATACCGAAGAAAGAATTCTATCGCGTGTTTATCATTCAACCCATCTCATGAGTAGTAGTGTATCCAAACAAGAATGTGATAAGTGTCTCGTCCTTGATGAGGACCGATTGGTCGAATCCGATGTTGATGGGGAAATAAAAGTGTTTTCGGATGAAAGAAGATACTTTACAGGAAACGAAGGATTGTGCGTTTGTTTCAATTGCGGAAAAAGAGGTCATAAAAATACGGAATGCCAAGAAGAGAATAACATGCCATGTTATTTGTGTGGAAAACGTGGGCATTCTAGAAACGATTGCCCGGAAGAATTTTGCTACAATTGTAAGAGAATAGGACATGTGTCTAGAAAATGTTCTGACAAAAGAGGTCGTTCCAGGCACGAAAAATGTGGACTATGCGGACTAGCCAACCATACCCATTTTGATTGTTCTTTGAAATGGAGATTGTATAATGGATTGAAGCTACCTGGTACAACACAAATCCACCGGGCTCTGGAAAGTCTGGTCGTTTCATGTTATTGTTGTGCAGCAACGACTCACTTTGGAGATCATTGTAGACTCCGGAAAGTTAGACATTGGTCATGCTTTAACGAGTTCACGTATGTTTATGTCAGAAACTGCTTATTAATCAAAAAATTCAAACGGCCACTGGATGGGTCCGCACCATCACGATTCAAGAGACAGAAATATCCGTGAACATTTGGTTCGTCTTGAAATTTTTCCAAATAAACCTGGTTACTGTTCTTTTATTCCCAATGAAAGCTTTGCCAACTCTTTATAGTCTTGTTGCATAGTATCCAGCAAGGTATTTGCCTCATCAAATTTCTTTTCAAATTCACGGGTAACGACCTGGTTCTCGTGACCAAGTTGCTGAATGGCAGTTCTCTACCAAATTTAGTTTAGATTCGAAATTACCAATTCAGAAGCTTCAAAATCAGGCAAAGTATCAATTGTTGATTGGATATCGTTTACAAGATGATGAAAATCGCTGTAAAATCCTTCAAATAGTCTTTTGTTTTGGTCCTTTGCATCAAAACCTATTTCTGGTATTACATTTGTGTTGATTACTCCGATGAACGAATAAAAGAGTTTGGAAAGCTACAAAATCGTCGGTACTCATTGACCTACCTTTTCAACCAAACATTGTAATGTTGTCAGCGGGTCACCATGTGTAGACAATAAACTGCATTTGGATTCCATGTGTGTTAGGAGGGGTCTGTAATTAAATGAATGCGAGACCAGGATCACCGTACCAACAATCTACCCAAATGGATTACTGCCAGAAATATCGAATCCATAAAGAATTCTTGTCCGATTCAAGCAATTTCCCATGGATTGGCAGGGTTTGGATTTGGTGCCATGCTATCATTGCTATTTTCCACCATTGGTCCATTGCCTTTTAATACATTAGAAACACATTCTCAACTATCTATTGAGACTATCAGATCAACACTAGGACACATGGGTAGACAATCATGGTCAAATGGAAAGAATTTGGGAAAGATAACATTCATCTACTCTGGAACGGAGTGCTTCTTAGAACAATGGAGAGCCAAGAGTGATATTTACAATGTTGGGCTGGCAGGATGTATTACTGGAGCAGTGATCAATCGAAGGTCGGGTCCCAAATCCATGGTCTATGGATCACTCGGATTTGCTGCTTTCTCAGTGGCTATTGAGTATTACATGAACAAACAATATCAATAAATGTAATAAGGTAGAATAAGCCATACACTATCCAAATTCCGAAATACTTTAATAAACCACAGAACCTATTACAAAATTGTCTACAGGGGAAACGACTGATCAAAACATGATAAAATTGTGCAAACTAAAGAATAAGCATCGGAGCCATGCGTTTGATAACCCTTAATATGCTCCAGTGTAATGTCAAGACCTGTGTTGGAGACAATTTTCCTCTCTCTATTTCCATCGTCAATGAGGAACATGTTGACGCAGAATACAATAAAGAGTTCTTGGTCCGGCTCTTTCCAAAAATCGATTGGAATGCACTGAACCATACTCTAAAAGAACTTGGACTCGATTATATCGAAGAACCGCCAACTAACTATGCTGAACTGTTAGACTACCAAAGTTGCAAGACCGATGGTTCATTCAATTCAGGGCCATGGTGGAATCACCTACATAATGTTCTTTTGTGTAAGAAGGTAATCGATGGAACACTTACTTGTCGTGAATGTAAGCGTGTTTTTCCTATCAAGGATGGAATTCCTAACATGCTTCTAAATGATGGAGAAACCGTTTCATTGAACTAATAATAAATATACCACTACTTTCTGGAAATAATCTGATTGACGATCCATTCAAATCCCCTATGAATATTCCATCCTTTGATTGCAGAGCATGGTAAAAAGAATGAATTCGATTTAGCAATATCCCTGATATTTAAACAGGATATTGCCCTAGGAATGTCTACGGTAGAATCAAGGTCAATTTTGTTTAGAAAAACCAATAGCGGAATCCGGAATAGATTCTCATGTTGACAAATGACACTACGGGATTCCTCAAACCTATCCGAATCTACAACATCAATCACCCATATTATCCCATCTGCCTCCTCGTAGTAATTTCTCCAAAATTCTCTAATACATTCTTGCCCACCAATATCCCATATATGAATTCTATATTCATTCCAACATAGACTTTGAATTACAAATCCCAGTGTAGGTTCGATCTGCGTCACGTCTTTATTGAAAATGGTCTTCAAAACAGTGGACTTTCCTGCATTATCCAATCCCAATACCAATAGCCTGATTTCTCTCTCCTTGCGCTTTAATTTTCTAACCAAAGTCGAAAATCCCATTCGTTTTTTCTTGTTTCATGACGGAAAAACAAATGCGCCTAGATACTTGTTTCCAGGCACAAAAGACTCATCAGAAAAGTCTCAAATCAGCCATTGGAAAAAAGAAACCCAAGC
>JAANSP010001471.1:0-15290 GCA_036850745.1 Homidia socia | reverse complement strand
TGAATTGCTTGATACCAAAAAATAAATAATTTCTCACCATTGTATCTTTTTTAAATCAGAAATAGCTTAAAATTTGTTGAGTAAAACATAATAATTTCAAGCTGAGCATGACTTTTCAAAAAGTATATATCGGGTTGGGGGAGCTACCTGATGAAAGTACATCAATTTTACCACTGTTGAAGGACTAAACTTATTCGATACCCTATTTTTACTGAAAAAACCGTGTAAACATTATGCTTTGCAGTGCAAAAGGAAAATAGTTATAAAAATCCACCTGAAATGTATAGCAGAAATTCATTTGAAAATAGCAATTTTATGAAACATGTGAGAAAAACATCTGAGCAAATTTAATTAAATATATTTATTTATTCACTAGTAGCATAACTCGTTGCCTGCGTTTTTTACAACTCACACTATACCTCGGTTTGCAGGGCTTGAAGTCAAATGTCAAAGGGCAAACTTTTTCTAATTTTAGATTTGAAAATAAAGTATTGGAACAGTAACAAGACAAAGAGATGTTAAAATAATATTTTTTATTCGCATTTTAAAAATACCTTAGGTAAAACCAAATACTGATTTAATTACAAATACTTGTAAAACTTATTATTAAAATGAACTGCTTAGTTATACAATCATAAAACAACAAACTACACATTGTAATATAAACACAAATACGAAAAGAGGAAACTAATTTACAAAACTCATTACAAAAAATCTAAAACAAAGATTTTTTTTACATTTTATATGGAAAGAAACTGAAATCAATATTATAAATTTTTAAGTGAATCTGCCTACACAATAATGAAAAAGTCACTACCTTAGTGAGTAATTTATTTGCAATAAGCGTTGTCGTCAAACGCTGTAGCATGATGAAAACTTCTATTCAGCACAAAAAATTTATCAGTAGCGAAAAAGGAACAACTTTCATTATAATTTCGATTCAATTTTATGCCAAGTATGAGTAGGTATTTATGCCTCCTTTGACCCTCTCAAGAAACTCCCGGTCAATAAGCGTTTCAAGACAACTCTGCAAAATAAGTAATCGAAACCGTTAATTAAGTACTTTTAAATAAAATAAAAACTTTGCTAGGGCAGCTCAATACTTTTCTTTGAATTGATTTACATTATACTATTCTATACTAAATTATTCCAGCTTGATCTCACGATTGAAAAATTTTAGTGTTTAGTTGGTTAATTTTTCAAAATAAGCATAGTAAGAAAGTTGAATGAAGGTACTGCTACGTCAATTTGAAAACATAAACATTTTTTGATGATAGTAAATGAATAAATAAATATAAGTTTTGTAATTAAATTCAAGGGCAAGGAATGAGTAATCCGAATCATAAGGTTTAAAATAATTCATGTATTAAATGTTGAATATTTTCTTACTTTAATTAGTTTTGAATCTGGGGAGAACCGGGAAGCCAACTGCTCTGTTACTTCTGCTACTAATTCTGAATGCTCCAGAAGTTTTCTCATTTTCATAACTCTGATGATTGCAGATTGGGTCATAAATTTTCGACCTTCGGAAACAGCTGAGTGAGCATCGTTCAGTTGTATTTTAGATTCGTCATCAAGGGGCATGTTTAAGTTTACTCGTGATTTTTTGTTTTTAAATCCCTGGAACAGTGTCAAAATGGTGCCGTTTTCGATAGGGTCATCATTTTTCATGGCACTTGGAAACAGTAATACGTTTGCTTTGACGAGTTTTCGTAGTACCTGCACACAACATTTACAAAAAGTTAACAAAAAATTTACACAAATAATAATCATATTAGAATCAGAGATAATGTTGAAAAATTTATAGTCATTTTTTAAAAATTTTACATGAACAAGAATATCCATATCAAGCTTGGTGGCTTCAGCTAGTTCTCCGACCCGATAAGAAACATTTGAATTGAACTGGAGTAGCACAGCCATTTGAAACGTTGATACTTGAAAAACATAACGCTTGTCAAAGCAGTTAACACTCATTTCTCCTCTGCCAACGTTATGCATCCATTGAAGCCTTCTTCCAGGATATTGGCTGCAGTGAAACTCGGTAAATTGGCTTACGCTTTGTTCCAACTGTTGAAAATAAAACTGTATTAAAAAAACAAAAAATGCAATATTTGCAATAGCTTACTGTGTTAACCTCGTAAGGAAGGACAAAATTGAATTGCCTTGGTGACCAGTGCCCAAATGTCAGTACTTTGACCTCAAACTTAAATGGGAGCTTCTCTTGTTTTTCTTTGAGACAGTTTAAAAATAATTCGTTCATGTTTTGGGAGAGTGTAACATCCTATTAATTTGAAACAAAAGTAACAATAATTGACCTTGCAAGCAAATTTGATACTTGAAGAAAAACGAAAACATTAAAACGGATTTAGCCAATTACTTGGAATAGTTGTTGAAGCTTGTGGGTGTAATTGGCGCCACAAGCACGCTTCAGTCTGGAGATCATTAAAGCCTCTGCTTCGTAACTAGACGTTGTTAATCCGGACAATCTGTTCCATAAAAGCTTCTTGTAGAAACTTTCAAATAAATCTTTTTCACCAATGAACTCAAAAACTACCATCTAGAATTAAACAGAAAAAAATTTGGAAAATTATCTTTAGTCAGTACTTGCTACTAGTAACACGGTTCATTGCATCTTTATTATGTAAACCGTTCATTTTTACCGTTCGTTCTAGATTGTCATCCCTTTCCTGATCCTCTTTTGAATTTTTGCTTGATTTCTTTAATAATGAATCCCAGTATCTGGCTAAAAGCTCTGCTGATTTCCCTTTTGCATGAATGTCCATGGAACTAGAGAAATTAAATAAACGCAATTTTTTGCGATAATATATGCGATGATGCGAAAGCTAATAATGCAATTATAGAATTGTAAGTTGTTGCTAAAATTATTTTTTGTCTAATGCTGATATACCTTGCAAGAATGTCATTTCTGTTTGTAAAACTGAAACAAGCATTTTTCAAAGCAGTGACGAAAGTTTTTTCATTTTTGAATGCCGCCTCAACCATCATGCTGTACTTTTCGTAAACGTTCATTATTGCCTCAACAAACAATTTGGGATCCTAATTAACAAATACAAAAATAACAGTATAATGCACTAAAAATATAACATTTGCCAACAGAAAACAAGTCGTGCAATTTACAAAATGAAGATTGGCATTACATTTCTTTGTTGATGGTCCAAATTTTTCAATGCGGACACCCCCTGATCGTAAACAAATTTTTCAAACTGGCGACACATTACATTTAAAACACTTTCTACCCTTGAAGCATCCATGTACATCCTGCTAATTTCATCCACGTTGTGCTCATCGAAAAGTTTACTGAGCTCTGCAGAAATAAAGTCCATGTGATTGGTAACCAGAACCTTGAATTCAAAAACCGTCTTTCTATTTATAACTTATTATCATATTAATGAACTTGGTATTTTTGTAGTTTAGTAACAAACGTTATTGCAAATAGTCATCAGCTTTTCCAAAGTACTGCTTTCAAGGTACATCTCTACCCGTGTGTTTTCTTGCAAAAAACGCTGATCGATCTGGAAAAGACAGAAATTATTTTTTTATAATAATATTATTATATTTATAACAATATTTTTACAATAATTTGGTATCGGTTAAAGGTTTTCTGGTTGGAGTAGTCACAAACAACACACTAAAAATGTAGTGGTTGAGGATGCTCACCTTTTGTATGTAATCCCTTAGTGAATTCTGTTCCAGAAATGCTTGGGATTCGTTTCTATAATAGATTTCCGTCTCCTGTAGAAACCGAGTTTCAAAGCGTTCAATGTACAACCTCTGACCTTGATTTATATCCCTGTTCATGGCAGAAACAGCGCGATCTCCAACTTCCCGTCCTATGGGTAAACAAAAGTGACAAAACGGAAACATTTTGCAAGAAATTGAACAAGGACAAAAAGTAAAGATTTTACCAAGGTCAACATAAGATTTGATTGCAGTCTTGACTAAACCAGTGTCGATTACTTCACCATTTCTGTCACGCTCAATCATTTCCAAAACAGCATTTGTAACCTTTGACAAAATGTGAAATATTTAGTGGTATTAAAAATATAAATTTATTGTTCACCACTGAAAATTTGAAGGGTTTATCTACTCTAAGCTGTGTCATACATTATTCCATAGTGCTTCAAACACGATTTCCCTCCACAATTTCCTAGTGAGGGGGTATATTTCCTCAACGTTTTGATAGCGACCGCTTTCGAGTTCCAATCTCAAATCTCGTCTTGAACAGGTGCTGAAGGAAACAAAATAACTCTCACAAAGTATAGTGACGGTTTTTAAAAATAGTTGTAATCAAAACAAGAGAAACCCATTTAAATATTTTACCGGCTGAGATATCCAAATATTGTCTTCAATATCCGTGAAGCATGCTCAAACTGTATCCACTGCTGGCTGTAAAATATGAGCGCGTCCTCTCCTAACCTTTCTCTCCCGTTCTGAAAATTGTTTTTAAAAAGTTTTCTTGTTAAATACAAAATTTGATAGTGTCACAGAAAACAGTATTTGAAACCAAATAGTGGGATTTAAAAAACCTTACATTGAGTGTGATTAATAATTGTCTCCGCAGTAGCTGGACCAGTCGTCGGTACAAGTTTAGAGCAATTGCGTCAGAATTAATTTTTTGCCGACCGTCGAGTGACATATCGGTTAAATAATTATGCACGTATCTAATAAAAAGCAAATATTTTACCAATCAAGTCACGAGAAGCATGTACTCAACGATATTATATAACAAAATAAAAACGGTTTGTACTCACGAATACAATTCCATACACTGGGTTTTCGTCAGTTTGGGATTTTCCAATACATTGCTAATGTTCACCTCCAAAACATTCCAAATCTCATCCCTAGTTGTTAAGTTTTGATACATCTTTTTGTTATCACTAAACACTTGCACAATATATGTTAACAAACTGGCTTCCAACTGAAAACAACTGAACTTAATACTTATTATGTGCACTTTTAAACATTCTTAAGCACCTTTTTGATAAGGAAAAGTAATATTTTTTAGAACTTAATTTTTTCGAACATCAACAACAGTAGGTATTAAATACTAAATTACCGGAAGCTAGCAAATTTTTTGTGGTACATATATACAAATAAAGTAGCTAGTAAATCATGCATCAAATGCAAAATGACTGTAAGTAATGACGTAAGAATTCAAATTAATGAATGCACAAAATGCACATGGTTAAGTAATCTGGCACTGATGTTCATTTGTCGTTCTAACTTTGACATTCTGTATACACAAATATGTGAATAAATACTTTTCTACAAATGTTGGTATGATGGGAGAAAATAAAATAATGTTAGTAACCACGGTTTAGGAAAATTTCTAAAAGTCAAGAAGCTTGAAGATTTTTATTACATAAAGTTATCAGCACACAGATGCATTAGGGATATAAGAACTCACGATTTGAAATAAAATTTACAAATACCTAATTATGACCCACAAAATGCATTCAGACGCATCGTAATTGTTTTCGATTCCGTAACGTTTCGTCTTGCATAGAGTTATTTAAATGATTTAATTGCAATAATTCGTTTTAATGCTCTTGTCATGTTTTTGCTTGGAATCTCAATGAACAACCAAAAGTTTAGCTGTTCGTATCGCTATTTTTGTTAAACCGTTTTCCGCATAATTTACCCAATCACCAGTTTAAAAAACAAAAAAGAACACATTTAATGTCAGTTTCAATATCTGTTTAAGTCTATGTTTTTGCAACGATTTTTCGGAATAAATCAAAATTGAGAAAAACAGCTTTTGTGTAAACTACGCATCAGTACAAATTCGTTGCTGCATTTTTATTTAAGTTTCTCTCATTTTTTACACCAATATTGTGGAGAGACCTCATGCACATTAAAATCAGTATAATTCAACACATGTGTTTATAGATTAAGCATTGTCGTATGTATTTGGAAGAAAATACAAAGTCCGGTACCTTTTTCATTTACTTTCCAGCATTTGTAATTTCACTGATACTGATCTTTGTCCCTTTACTTGTATCTATAATTTTTCCCGTACTGGTGTCGATAATTTTTGCTTGAGTTATATCTATATTTTTTTCCTTACTTTTATCTATATTTTTTTCCTTACTGTTATCGATATTTTTTCCATTAGTTATATCCATATTTTTTTCCTTACTTATATCCATATTTTTTTCCTTACTTATATCCATATTTTTTTCTTTGTCGGTATCTATAATTTTTTCTACTGGTATTACTTAAATAAATATGTATGCCCTTTTTCACCAATTGAATACTACGTGTCAAAAAATACGAAAAGGTCCTCTAAATATGAATTTAATCCGATGAATTCTAAAGTTTTCAAAGCATCATAAAAAGCAATTTCAAATGTTTTGAATATGAATAAGCGCGCTTTGAACTGAAAACACACGTTGCCAATTTATTTTAAGTGATTCCAGGATTTTTTTAAATTATGTTATATAATCTGCAATGCAATAATAATTTACCAATTTAGTGAAAACGAAGTTGAATCAAATATTCCCAATCTTCTGTAGGTTCCCTGGATTCCTTACGTGGTGCAATTAAGCCAAACATACTGGCTCTTGTTTCCCTATTTTTTGGCATTGTGGTTCTGTTAACAGCTTGCCGAATAACTTTTCATTCCAATTTATTGCATTTCCTTCCAAGTGCGTAATGAGATAAGATCAAAGACGCATGCGAAAAATGATAAAAACGCGTACCTTGAATGGTAATTTAAAAACTGAATCTATCGTCGGTAGTCTCATCATGAAATTTATTCAGTGATTCTACTCTGGAAATAACACATACCAATTAGAAACCCTTTATTTAAATATATTTCTGATATTGAGACGACTGGGATAAGTATTTTTAATGATGATTTATGGAAGAATTATTAAGAAGAAACTATTTATGAGACCGCAAACAAGATATCATGATGTGGGATTTCGTTTTTTACTTTTCAATGTTTTTAAATGCTGCATATCTATTCGAACACCAGACATTTATTGATGTAAAAACAATATGAGACTCAAGTATTGTGCCAAAAAGAAACACGTGGACGTAATAAATTTGGCATCCCATCATAGTTTCCGTTGCGCCGTAGAAAAAAATCGATGGTTGCACTTGAAAAGATATTGTTTAGTTGTTTGGCGATAAAACCTATTTATCATAAAACAGAAAGAGCTGAATCATCTAAAAAACAAGAAACCGCCAAGTTAAAATGACATTTTAATTATACATACATTCAACATAAATTTTTAAACAAGATAATTCTTGTTGCAGAAAAAAATTCAGGTAGTGAAGAAGAGAGATGTTTTACTATCGAGTCTCTTTCGACTATTATAAAAAATACATACAAGAGACACAGAAATAAAGAAGCTCCTCCCGAAGAACTGCCAATTGCGAAAATCATACGTAAAAATTCTCAAAAAAATTGCAAGGACTTCATCTTGCTCTCATTTAGCGACTACTTTTCATATTTTTACAGTCAAATTTGCATCTAAATTTGCCTTTTTGTAATCTTTTCCTCCGAGCAGAAAAAACCATGTGCAATGCCAAGCGCCGGTCTAAAGCCATGAAATTTCATTTTCGACTTGATCATCAGAATAATATACTTCCTCCTAAGCATAAAGTATCATTGGAAATAACAAAACGTAGTTAGTTCGTTGGAGCAGATGGAAAAAGGTAAAATAAAATTCGGAATGCTCCTGACTTGTACTTGACAACACAATAAAATTGTAAAAAAATTATAAAAACTCGGAATCTGGTTTATCTTGATCATTACATACTGTGTGCTGTTTTAATTTCGCAGCTTTTGTGGCAAATACATCGTCGGCAAGTACAGTGTCGTTGAGAATAATCCCAATAAAATGGACAACATCCTGTTCCAATAATGAACCAAAAATGCTTTTGCAACAAGGTACTGATGTTAACTCAAGCTGGACGCCGTATGCTACGTAGTTGCTAATATGCCCATTTTTGAAATTACTTCAAGCAGATTTATGTTTTGTGCGTCTGTTGGACTTTTCTCCGTAACAATTTGTTCATGCCCAGAATAAATGAAGGAATATTTTGGCTGTTTTTATTTTCATTTATTTGTGCTTTTGCAAAATCCAAACTTGTTTTATACTTTTCGTGGCACCGACAAATAAATTAACTGAAATAAGTGGATATTATGTATCAACAGAATGAGCTTGAAATTCAGTTTTTATTGAAGTGCTAATGGCCTTTAACAATTTCTGTGCCAAATTTGTTGCATTTTGTTTCGAAAACAACACCCTATACAGTGACTTGTAGATTTTAATTAACATAATCAGAATTTTTTTTAATCCAAAGAAGTAATAGTATTGTCATTTGATTTCAAAGATTTTAAAGAAACTTGATAGATGTAAAATTAAAACTACCTGTAAATATTTGCAATAATATTTTTCTATGCCAGGTGTATTCGCAAATAAAAACAAGGTGCTTTCAACTCATTTGTTTGAATCAAAAAACGGATTTTAATTTTTGTGTCGGAAGCATATGCAACACGAAAATGAGAAATAATACTTCCCACAATGACATCCGAATTATTGATATCTGAATGAAAACTATCTACAAAAGCTGCAGTTCGTCGGACTGCATATAGAAATATTTATTCTAGCTGCTCCAAAAAAAGGCATTTGCAGTTTTAGTTTTACTATTGAAACAAATTAGTATAGCTTTAATTAACTAACGACTTTTATCGATACAAATTACTGCGACCGATTGCTAGTTATCACATCCTGTGCTTGCTTTTCTCCACATGCAGCGTAATAAAAAAGCGGTCTGGTAAAAAATATACTAAAATCCAAATTTCAAAAGCGCTAGAATAATATAGCATCATTTGAAGATATTGCAACAGAGGTTGCTTTGTTTCGAATTGCAAACATTCATAGAGATTTTAGAAAATTTTGAATGAAAATCACCTGTTTCTTGCTAAATCATATTGTTACTACTGACGCAACTTTTTAAAAATAAAATTGAGAAAATAAGATAATCTAGAGTTGCAAAAATATAGACTTAAAATATACAAATAAAAATTAAGTTGTCAGAACAAAATACATTAAAAACAAGGAACAAGTTAGCAAGCAAACAAAATCAGAGTCAATACAGAACAAGACATATTTTAAAAAAGTGCTTTCATTTTATTCCTAGTAAAATTTGAGAATTCAAATCTACCCCATCCTTGATAGCATAAACGTGTTTGAGCTAGTGTTTGAGCATAAACGTTCTATATTTTTAAAAATATTGAAATGAGTGGAGGAATAATAAATTTTTAATAAATTAGCTACTCGACTTTTTGAACAAATATTCCCCTCAAACGAAATCTTTTTCACATTTAAAAAACAAAGATAATTTATTAGAAAAATACGAATTCAGTTTCTACACAATGACTTTTCAGATACTATTCTTGAAAACACTGGATGTAAAACATACAATTTTTAAGCTAGTTTGCAAACGCATATTTAGCACGTTTGGATCTCTAAAAATGTTCTAGTCATCATAGTCAGGAAACGTTTGTGTATTGTGATAGAAATTTGTAGGCAAACAGTGATGTGGCTGAATTCCATTTTCAAATAAGAAGGTAGTTAAAACCTATGAGATTAAAAATATTTTCACTTTCCGACAATCATTTTTGGAAACTGATTTTAAAGAAAAAACGAGAATGATTGTAGTTGCAGGTACCCAAACTCGAATTCTAAAAATCTAAATAACCGGGTATTCTCATTTTTAATTTTTTGTTCGTTTACGTGGAAATGTGATGAATAATCTTTTAAGTGCGATGACAAACACAATATTTTTTATTTTTGTTATGCATCTGTGTTTAACTTTCAAAAATTTCCAAAGCACTTATTCTATGAAAACAAAAATAAAATGTTAATTATGCCAATATCGGAATTATTGTTTATAGAACTAAAAATGGGATCAAGTTTTACACATCCGTACAAGTGATCGTTGAAAAAAACTGGTGAAACGCTAAAAACCTTAAACAAACAGATTTAGTTTTCTCAAAACCTTTATCTCCATTAAAACTTTTTCGTAAATTCGTTTTCAAATTGCTGGGTTTTACAAGTACAAGCAAAACCGAATACAAATATGTAATCTGCAATGCTGAACACGCAGTTAAATACGTATGAATTTTAAGTGAATGATAGTTACACATTTTAACAGTTTAGTTTTCTTGATAAAGAATTTTCTGGGCAAAATTTTTTTGGATAAAAAATTGTGATATGAAAACCGAGTCCAAGCCGGTATATGCTTGATGAACAAATGTCCCTACTGAAAAAAAAAATTATTCAAAACCAATTTCTTTCAGCAACCGAGTCCGAGCCGGTATAAGCTCGTCGAAATTTTTTAATGAATTTTGCATTTTTAATTTATTTAAAACCGAGCCCGACCCGGTATATGGTCGTTAAAAAAATGTGTGTCAAGTGAATAAAAAATTGTGAAACTGTAGTTGCATCAAAAACCGAGTCCGAGCCGGTATAAGCTCGTGAAAAATAATTGTAATGTGTGCAGGTAAAATTAAATTAAAATTATTAAAATCCGAGTCCGACCCGGTATAAGGTCGTTGAAAAAATGTTAGTGAAGTGAATTAAAAATTGTTATTGGCAATATAAAACCGAGTCCGACCCGGTATAAGGTCGATGATTGCAAAAATGTTGAGAAAATATACAAATTTAAAACTGGAAAGTCAAAAAAACCGAGTCCGACCCGGTATATGGTCGATAAAGGTATGTTGCAGGTGAATCCGCAAAATTAACTGAAAATGAATCCACAGATGTAAGTGGCCAAAAAGTGAAAGTGAACTAGTGAACGTGTTTGAATCTTGTTAACTGAAACTTTTGAAATTTTTATTTCAAATAATATTCTGCAATACCATTTTTTTACAATGGTTTTCAAATGCAATTCATTAAACTAAAACAATAAATACAGTTAACTCAGATTGATACGAATACATTTACACAGCAGAAAACTACAAAACAAATTCGAAACCAAAAAAAAATTAAACGTCTAATTGATCAGCAAAATCCAAGCCCTTTCGATTCCTAAAAAACATGATGTCATACATGTCATCACCAGGTTCCTTTCCCATATTTGTTGGCGCCAAAAATTTCCCTTCTCCTATAAAGCTATAACCCCAACGTCTACAGAAAAAATATTTTGAAAGAAATTTGGTAACAAAATATTTACTTTTGCATATATGCTTGAAAATAAAAGTTTGTACCTCCTCATGACGTGCTTCCATTTCGGCCATATGCCCATTTCATCACGATATTGGTCATTGCTGACCAAAAACCCACCGAGTCCAGCAGCTGCAGCTATCATAATTCTAAAATGAGTTGTAAAAATTTTGAAAAAAATTGTTCAATAATGAGTAGGGAAAAATTAAGTTCAAACTAAATTTTATAAATGAAAAAGACTTCTTACGGATCGTCATGAGATGCATGCCATTTTCCAGTTTCTTTTTCCATCCAAGCTGGAGTCCATTGTAGGACACCTTTCTCCTTTAAAGTCAGGTAAGGTTTAAAAGTGAGTTCCTCAGCAGTAACGCTTCCATCTTTACCCCAAACTTTTTGATATCTCCATTTTGAAGAGACGTAAACTTGAATTAGTGGAAATCGAAGCCAGTTTATATCTTTGTCGTATTTAAAATTTTCGAAAAACGTAACCGCAGCCAGAATTCCCTCAAAGAATCGAAAGGGAAAATCAGAGTCTTTTTCGGTTAAATTAAACATGCCAGCATAACTATAAAAACGAATACAAAAAAAGTGTTTGCAAGTTAATTTCATTTTAAGATTTCCAGTATAAACAATGTTCAAGTTAATTAAAAATAACATACTGGTAGCCAATATTGGCTCCATCCATAATCACTGCCCGAGTTGTCCCTTCTTTTATTCCTTCCCCGATTTTCGGTTCAAAGTTCTCATCACCGTATCCCAAGAGAAAGACCCGTTGTATTTGTTTTTCTGCTGCAGTCAATGGCAGTTTATATTCCATACTACTAAATCCTGTTATCTGCGGTCTTTTCATTTTTCGACTTTCCAGCACCTCCACTCTAAATCCCAGTTCTGTCATTTCAAACTCCATTCTTTTTGTTGCATTGGCCAAGTAATCAGCAGGGTTTTCCAACATGCTAGAAAGACGAACAAACGAAGGACGAGAAACTGCATCCTCCATGGAAAGCGAAACTGGTTCAAAAATATCCGTTTGCACAGAGCACGAGCGTTTGGCAATAGCAGGAGAAGGCGCTGGTAAAGCCCGTAGATTTTTGATTTCGTCTTTTAATTTCTGAAATGAAAAACATTTGGAATATTGTACGGACATGTGTGTAAATTAGCATGAAAAAATTTGTAGAGTTGTTGTCAGTAACCAGATTCATACTTCAATAATGTTTTCATAGTGCCTTTCGACTTGTTCCTCTGCTTTTACAATTTCAGAATCTGCTTTTTGCTCCAGGCTAAGTATGTGCGATGCTTGAGCTTGAATGGTTTTGTCCATATTATTGCATTTGTTTCTCAATTTTGCGTTGTCTTTCTCCAAAATTTCATTTTTCTCCTTTTCCTTTTCCAGCTGAAGGGAGAAAACAAATGATTTCACAATTTAGCAAAACGAATTTATTGGTAGTATAAATTAAAAAATTGCATGCACGCATTCTATTCTTACTTCTTTTGTCAGTGTTATTATTTCTTTTTCCATATCTTGAACATCAATATGCTCATCATTGTCCACAAACATTTCTGCCGGTACAACTTGTGAAAAAATATTGGATTGCTCATGTTGGAGCCTGAAAATTCCCAGATTAATGAAATATTATAGGGTTAAATTGAAACGGCAGCATTTATATGAATATTGTTATCTCAAATTAATTTTTTTCTTACAATAATATTTCCTGCTGTAGTTTTTGTTTTTCGAATTCGTAAAATTGTAATTCAGCTTTTAGTTCTATGCATTCTATTTCAAGGTCGTTTCCGGGAGAATTTGTGAATGCAGCAGAATTATTGGAAGTAGTAGACGCAGCAGCAGCATGAATATGGAAATTGGTGGAAGAAGTAGCGAAAGTGTCATCATTCAGAGCAGCAGCAGTAGTAGTTTCAGCAATCTTTTCAGTATTTATAGCAGCAGTTTCTTCATTTTCAGTAGAAGAAGTTAAACAGACGGCAGTAGCAGAGGCAGGAGACAAGTGGTCCACCTGCATGCTAACTGCAAACAAAGGCAAGGAGGTTAACTCGACTTGCTCGCATTCATTCGCATTCAGAAAGCAAATCTCGTTCACTTTCGCAGTTAGTTAAAGTGGCATTAGAATCACAAGTGGGATTATGAGTAGTAATGACAGCAGCAGGATTTTGGATATCAATGGTAGTGATAGCAGACGTATCATCAATTGGAGTAGCAGCAGTAGTAGTTTCTGCAATCTTTTCAGTATGTATATCAGCAGTGTCTTCATTTTCAGTAGAAGGAGTTAAACAGACGGCAGTAGCAGAGGCAAGAGACAAGTGGTCCACCTGCATGCTAACTGCAAACTTTGGCAAGGAGGTTAACTCGACTTGCTCGCATTCACAATCACTTTCACAGTTTGCAAAAGTTGCTGCTGTAGTTGTAGTAGTGTCGGCAGCCTCATTCCTAGCACAAGTAATAGCAGTTGCATCATCACCAGTCGGTATGCAAATAGCAGAATTAGTAGAAATAGCGGTGGACAGAGAGTCAGAAGCAGCGTTGATGGTGGTAGTAGTAGAGGGGTTGACTGATGATGATGATGAAGCTGACGCAGATTTTCGTTTCTTTGAAGATGAGGATGCGTTTGCTGATGATGATGAAGCAGAGGGCTTTTTCAGGCGTTTCACAGGTTTTGAAGACATTGGCTTGGTTGCAGCAGATTTCAAACGGAGAACTGCAATGTGTTTGACCACATCTTTTCGCTCAAGGAATTCTGTGGTGAATACAAAGACAGTTGTAACATTGGCATATGGTTTTCCAATTTTTTAAAAAATCGATTAAAAAGTTATAGTGTACCTACCAGAAACAGTGTAAGTTGTCGTGCGCTTCATGGGCTTTCCTCTTTGAATATAATTTGCCTTATAATCCTCAAAAGCCTTCTTGAATTCTTCCTTGCCTTTGCCTACAAAACAAATGAGAGTGTGACAAAGTTTTTTTTCAATTTGAGTTTTAGATAACTTGCATGCAGCACAATTTGTTAAAAAAATAGATTTTACCTCTGCTTTCAGCATGCGACACTTTGAAGTGCCGCATAATATCCGCGGGATTCTTGACCTTGACATTGTGTTTAGTACAAATTGCGTGACAGTTTTCATAGTGTACTCGCTTGTGCTGTGAGAGGCTTTTCTCTTGTCCTTCATCAAATAATTTGCCTAAAAGTTTAAAATAAATCTACTATTGTACATACCAATGAAAACAAATGAATGTATGCACAAATACAACAATTGAACGGGAAACATTGAGGTCAGTTTTAAAAACTTACAACAGTAGGATTTGCTTCCATCTTTTTCCTCAACAATAGCATCGCATATGAGCATTGATGCCACACCATCCTCAAGGGGAGACTTGTCAATCAGATCAAGCTGAAAAAAACAATCAAAAATGAATGTAATATAACACAGCTTATACAGATATTAAAATTTCATTTAATAATTTTGCGGATAAAATACGTACTTTCTTCAAGTGCAATGCACTTTTGACAGGAGTCTTCCGCCTCCGGTCAATCGGCTTTTTAGCTGTTGGCTTCCCCATTTTCAGTTCTTGGATAACAACTAATATTGACAGAAAACAATAAATAAAACGTAAAAATAAAAAAGCAGCAGTATAAGCAGAAACACACTTAAATGTTGAGCTGAATAATATAAAAAACGTGAAGAAACTAGCCAATCCTGCAGACAACATAAAAATATTATGAAGTATTTTTGTTTGCGTTTCAAAAAACTTAGAAATACACGAACTTTAAGAAATAATCTGACAGTAGTTTATGAGAGAATTACGCCAACTTTTGATAACCGTACATAAAATGAGTGCATTAATTCTCGGAGAGTAAGGAAAAGTGTTGAGGAAAGAAAACGCTTTGTAAATATTGTATGTTGGTTGAATGCTTCACAAAGTCACATGTAAATGCAATCAAGTTTTAACAAAAATTCGTACAAAGACGTTGTTAGTCTGCAAGTTTTTTACATAAACATTTCCAATATCTTTTACTTGATGCGAATTAGAAGCGAGTAGTCTGTGACAAATAAACGAAAATTTTGATCAAATATTTC
>JAANSP010001470.1:0-15292 GCA_036850745.1 Homidia socia | reverse complement strand
CCACCATATCATTCTCTGAGTTTGGTCGAGTCGAGCTGCTCTGTAAAAGGGTTGGATTTTTATTAACTTGCATACTTTTGTTTTTTTCCAAGAAAATAGGAGACAGAAATGCACAACAATTTTTTTCTGTCCCTGAAAATTGTCAAAAATGGACGATGACGTTGGTCATGTTGTTGTTGATGATGATGATATGACCAAAACGGAGCAAAGGGAGGTGTTTGTACTAGAGCATTCCTCTTGGTGGTGGTCACTCTGATAATTGTTAGATAATAGGATGGATAATAGGCGATAATAAATTGCATCCCTGCCTGCCTATTCATTATCATTGTCTTGGAAAAGAAGCTAAATTAGTCGACAAGATGCAAAGAATTCTTTTTGATATGCTGACGACAATGATGGCGTTAAATAATGAAGGAAAAAATATTTATATTGTATCAAGGTTTGATGAACTGTTTTCCGGTATTACACATTTTGTTGCTCTCTTCTTCTGACGCTCTTGTTTCTTTTAATAATAATAAAGAACAAGGCGTGATCCACTTTTAATTCTGTGGTAATGAAAATGGTGTTGAAGGGGCGTCCAATTGTGTGCTGGTAGCCTGTGGAAAATGCGCAAGAAGAGGAGGAGGAAGGAAGGGCACAATTACTCATTCTTCTTCCAATTTTAATTGCAAGTGATTAATGAGTGAGTGAGTGAATGAGTAGTAAAACATTGTGTTGTTTTGCCCTGTGCTACATACATCACGGCAATAATAGTAACAATAAAATGTAATTGCGTTCAATGTTTTTAATTTGGAAATAATGAGACACATCCCTGACAGTATATTTTAAATGGTAGGGAACAGGTGCCGTGACAATGGGTGCTGCGGTGCGACCAGATTTTGTTGTCGTCTATATATATTTTTATCTCCTCTCTACAATAAATTAGGACGCTGTTCCGCTGCCAATAATGCCATAATAATAAATGAATTGATTTTTAAAAAAACCTTTTATAAAATCGACATGATATTCAATTGCTAAAACGATTGGTTGACATTTTTCTTCTTTTTTAAACAGATTGATGCTCAAAGGAAGACTGCACCTGGACTGAAACGAGAAATATTTTTTCTCAACCTCGAAGATGGCTTCTTCGGGTGTCAGGTTAATGAGTCGGCAGACGTGCTGCAACTCTTTGACCTGTCCAAGCTATGCGACGGATCCGCTCAATGTTTCATGGGATCAGATGAGCTGCACAAGGAGCTGAAGTGTACAGGTAAGAAAAAGAAGAAGAAGGAATCACCTTTTCCATTTAACATTTTTTTATTTTACCAAGCGTGAAAATTATTGCTGCGACTATAACAACCATGTACTTGTTTGAATAAAAGAGATAAAAGTTGGCGATGAACGTGACTTAAAGAATCATCATCAGTGGTGTAGCCGTCAACTTTACAACAATAATGATAACAATAACAGAACAAACCTTTAAAAATACTAAAGATAATTTTTCGTTTGTGTTTAAAAGAAAAACTCCGCCTGGAGACAATAACAATAAATTTTGATTCAACGTCTACTCTTCTCGCTGATATGATATGGTACGGTTGTGGATGATGATGGTAATAATGATGATGATAGAATGTCGTTCTTTCTCGTCTTGTGTGCTCTCCTCTCCTCATGTTGATTCAACGTCTACTCTTCTCGCTGATATGATATGGTACGGTTGTGGATGATGATGGTAATAATGATGATGATGATAGAATGTCGTTCTTTCTCGTCTTGTGTGCTCTCCTCTCCTCATGCATAATGTATGACAATGATGACGGGGTAGAAGAAGAAGAAGAAGAAGAGAAAGATGAGAACGGATGACGCGTTTTTCTCTCTGCCATTCTGTGCTAACATTCTTGGTATATGTGACAATAAGACAGCCCATTAGTGTACTCGGCTTACTCGATAAAAAGAAGTGCTCGATGTTTTAAAAAAAAGGTCTAACTGGATACAATCGACTGCGATGGTGGTGGTATGAGAACGATGACGCGTTTTTCTTTCTGTGCTAACATTCTTGGTATATGTGACAATAAGACAGCCCATTAGTGTACTCGGCTTACTCGATAAAAAGAAGTGCTCGATGTTTTAAAAAAAAGTCTAACTGGATACAATCGACTGCGATGGTGGTGGTGCGGGGGGTGAAATACGATGACAACTAGGTTCTCTGCTGTTGGTATATTGTCGTATCACCGTCGTTGCTAATAATAATATTTGTCTTGTGACAATGACAAAAAGCAGAAATAAAATATTTATTTTCACTTTCCATCTTGTGACAAATGACAAGTGACAAAAAGATTGTAAAATTACGATGGCAACTGTTGTCGCTACTATTGAATGAATATAGTTGCCGTGTCTTTTTTTAAATATAAGAAAGTGCGTGGAATTTTGTTTTAGTCCTGTCTTCAGCACAGAATTCGCATACGTAAATATGTGCAATGAAGACTTATATGACTACTACAAGATGAAAGGAAAGTAGATGGTTCTAATTTTAGAAAAAAAGTAAATTATTTTCTAGCTAATTTTGTTATGACCAATTAATTTAATTACGAGGCAACACAAAGAAAACTAAACGTCGGTATCAACAGACAGACATCAAATGACTTTTTTGAAGGGTTGGGAAAACGATGCAACGTGTGAAAGCATTTTGCTCTGGAAAATACACCGGAAATAAAATAATTTTCATGTATTTTAATGTCATTTGAATTTATTTGCATTACGTAATTATGTATGTAAATAAGTATAACGAGCTTGCAAAGGAATGAGCAAGGACGCCGCCAGCGTATGTACCTCTGTATTTTTAGAATGACAGTCGTGATGTTTTTGAGCGATTTCAAAACACATTTTACGACAGTTGCTGCTTCTTTTATGAATGTTTTCATTCATCCTCCTTACAAAAACATGGGGAGTACAAGGAAAGGAGGAGGCGAAAAGGACAAAAAAATGAAATGTTAAAAAAGTATTTCTGTAAAACGGCAAATTTTATGATCCCACTGCTAATCTGCTACTGAGACATGCAATTTTATTTTAGAATGCCGTGCTAATAGAAAACCTATAAAAACGTTAAAAATCATTTCAAAAGAAATGCAAAAGTCCCGAATAATTTTTTCGTCGTTTCTTCGTTTTTTTCTTTTTTTGTTCAGTAGCATTCTTTATTTGAGTTTCCTTATTTTTTCATCAATGTAAATGGCAAAAGTGATGGTGTCTAGGCACGACAAGTAGCAATCAATTAGCGTTTCTTTTTTCGGCGTTTATTACGGCAAAAAGGAAATTTCACAGAGGATAAATCTCTAAGAACGACACCAACGGTACTTTCTTTACGCCGGTACTTCACATATCAATTCCTTTTTAATCAAAGAACGCCTTATTATTGCGATGATGATAATCTTTAAAAAGCGCTTCGCAACAACCAGCTGAAAAGTTAAAAAGAAGATAACAAGATGATGATGAGAATGTAAATATTTAACCACAAAAAAGCCTTTTACAATGAACAAAATTCCTTGGCTTTAAAAAGTACAAACATAAAGTCTAACGAAAAACCAACTTTAAAAGGCCTCTCGCAAGTTCTAATGTTATCATTGATGTTGTTATGGATATAATTTTAGAAACTGATGATGATTATTCAAGTCCTGATGCAATCTTTACATATCGCCATTACAATAGTTATTTTTTTTAATCAATGCTTAATTATTTTTATTCACATTTCAGATGACTGTGCTCAAGTAACGGGTAAAAAGTGTCAAAATGGCGCTTGCCTTGAGTCACAATGTCACTGTAACGACGGCTACGGCGGGAAGGGCTGTGAGATGCCCGATGAGAACGAGTGCAAGCTCCGCCCTTGTGACATTTTCGCACACTGTACAAATACACTCGGCAGCTTCAAATGTACTTGTTTCCCAGGTTACGAAGGAGACGGGGTCAATTGCAAAGGTAAGATGAGACATAATATATGTTTTAAAGCTTCCCCTACTTGAAGATTCTGCATAGTTTAAATCTTTTAGCTGGTTGCGGGAGCCTGCCCAAGAGAAAATTCTAGTATGATGTCATACTGTTTAGCTTTATTCATAGTTAAATAATGCTTGCTTTATTAAAACATGCTACTTTTGACATTTAGCCAACTCAACATTCAATTTTTATACATGATTTTTTGCAATTGAAAGTACTCAGAGTAAATATCTGGTTCCTGTGTGTGGGGGTGGAAAAAATCATTGATTCATTTTTGCTTTTATTGTCTTGCATAATTTTATACCAGTTTCAACGTGAACCCAAAAGATGATTTTGCAAATTCCTTTCCTGTTCCGAATTTACGGTGGATAATGGTATTATTGTAAAATTCCGCTTTTTCATATGTTCATGGATGAATGGATGGATGAACGCTTCCCGTCACTGTCTATTCCTCAAAAAATATACGTATATACCCAGCTCCATTTTTTCATTTCACTTTTTACATTTCAAGTTCAAACAAGCCTACAAGACGCTCTACTCAGTTTCATGTGTGCTCTCGGTTCTGCTGCCGTTACCATCGCCATAACAATATTATTACCTATACATTATTATTGTCTAATATTATTACAGCAACATGGGTTTGTTTTCTTCGAAGCAATGCCAGCATTTTTTTGCTTTGCTTTGCATCATGCAACTTCATTGAGAGAAAGAGAGAGGTACAACAATGAACGATTTGTATGTGTATTTGTTGTAGTACACTATACCGATCCGTATGATAAATATACAATATGCAGTTTGTAAAAGATGGACAAATGATGAGTAATATAACTTTAGCCCTAGCATGTTCTATACTTTAATGATTGCATTATTCACCTTCCCTAACGATCATTTATTTTTTTACTTTTGCAATTTATATACCCTTTTAGCTCCACTCCTTTCTTTTCTCGGATTTTAATGCTTTGCTGCTCTATTGATTTCCCTTCCCCTTTTAGTAGCAGTAATTTTTTTCTTCTCCACTACTACACCCTACCAATATGCATCTTGTTATTATTATTATTTTATTGCCATTAAAGAGCTCAAATTCCATTCTTTTTAAAGAGGAAAGCTTCTCTGCCAAAAATAAGAACGTATATCAATCTATCAAACCGATTCGGAAAAAAAGGCAGAGCAGCGTTCAGTTGAGAGTTGAAAGTCAGTGATTCCCTCCTTTTGCATTCTGCATCATCAAACACATCCATCCTTCAACAACCCTTCTTTTTGCATTTTCCTTTTGTGCCTAAAAAGTTCATTTTCATTCATCCATCATTGAACCAAGCAGCAGCATCGTCATCATCAGTAAGCAAACATTTTTCTGCAGAACTCATTCATGATGGCACACAATACGTTACAGCAAAGTAGTAAAAACATAATAATGCATACCTGGCATTATATGAAAAGAATAGGAATCAACAGATGAGACGATGAGATCACAAGAAAGGAAGAAAAGAGAAGAAAAAAACTCATTTGTTTTGTGTTAAAGGAAATGTCCACAACCGCAACAACTGTGAATAAATTACACTCTCTTCTTCTTCCACTTTTCCACTGTATTGCTGCAATACGTATTACCTGCGATGCACAATAGCAATTGCGGGTTCATCTTGTGGTCGTTGTGTTGCTGCTTGCTTGAATAAGGAAGATGATTACTATGACAATAATGACTACGATGAGCATCATCATCATCATCGTGATGATTACGATGACGAAGGAAAATGCAGAGCAAAGCTCGTAATAGTTTTTTTTCAGTCTTCACTCTAGTAATGAGTGAGGATGGTCGTTGCATCTTCCTTTACCTTTGTTGCAATTTTTGTTCTTTCTCAACAACAATAACATCAGAAGCAATTCCGTTGCCGCTGTGCTGTCCTTCCCTCATCAAGTTCTCTGTTAAATGCGGCTTTTGCTGGAGTTTTACCATGCACAACTTTTAAATGTCATTCTTCCCTTCCACTCTTCTTGACAATCGTCATGTTGAGTGGTGCGATGACAAGAATGCAAAATGGTTTCTGAGCTGAGTGCTCTCCTTCTGGCGTCGTTACTGCTGCTGCTGTTGTGTTGATAATTACATTTTTTCCTCATGAGAAACAAAAAGTTTGCAAAAAATAATTTAGAAACACGCCCGTTTATGTTCTTTCAAAACGAGAACGTCCAGAGGCACTGCTGTTTGTTGCTGCCTCCATTGTCAATGTCACTGCCACTTTTAAAACGTTTCGTTAAAAAAAGTAAATATTATGCACAAAAACGACTAATGTCCTTTTTGCTTCATCATCATCATCACCCTGCTGTTTTCCCATGAAATAACTATGCAAGTAAATAAAGTTGGAATGCTGTTGCTTTAGAATTTCAGCGTTTGTCAACACAGCAGGATTGGCCAGGTCATGTAGATGCATTCATATTAATTTTAAAGCAGAAAACTGTGAATATACCCTATATTTTACCCTGGGGAAAAACTCTTATAAAAATGAAATGATGATGAAGAAGAAGAAGAATACAAAAAACACAGGGTTTGAGGCTTTTCACATATTTCTTGCTATCTTGGCTTACATCGAAGAAACTTGTTCATGACGATAAGTTAAAAAGTGAGCAGTGTAATTATTATTTTTTATTAAAACTACACTATCCTTCATTTATTTTTTCATAGTTTTCAGTTGAACGTGCTCTTGTGTACCATTGGCAAGGACCAACAACATGTTTATAGCGCTAGCATCATCTCAGCATGATTATATTAATATAATATTTGCCTCCTTCCATAATATTGTGCACAGGATATTTTTATACTCAATTTTTAATCTTCTGACCATTCGTCATCTCCGTTTCATGGCTATATAAACTATCACTGCGATATTATGGAAATAGCTACAATGTGGAGTCACATGCGTTTGCTCTTTTTTTGCAGAGAGTGCCATTTTGCCAAGTAAATATAAATAGTATGACCAATTTTTAAATGCCTATAATATTAATTAACAACATTCATCTCTTTGACATTTACGCTTTTGTGCAAGTGATCGTCGTGGGTCGTTCATAACGCGACGACGACAGTCATACTATGAGGCTCATTTGATTTTTCATGCGATATAGAATGGCACAATTTTACGTCATCAAATATACCAACACGATAGGATCCACGACAAAATACAATGCAAAATTTACTGAAAACAACTACACCAAATCAACTTATGTTACTAGGAACGTAGTAGTACAAACGAAATTAAAGTAAACAATAAAAATAGCAGAGAAAAAAATTGCGTATAAATAACAAATTGAAGTGGAATGCTGAAAGGCATGCGTAATTGAAGGCATGCTTGTAAAAGTTTGAATCAAAAAAGGAAAAAAAATGTTCATGAAAAAAGGACATTGAAACACTGGGGAATGAATTAGATACACACAATAATATTAAGACATTATTTATAGAAGAAAAAAACAGCGTTACTACTGTTATATTTTTTTTCATTCATCAAGTGCATTTCAATGCAGTTTTGGCAGTAGTGCAATGCATTGACGCACAACCAGTGCTGTTTCACTTTGTTTGATACTTATTCTTATTTAGAAAACTCAAATTCATTGTACCGTTAAAATATTTGATATTGCCTTGTCTCCAGTCAACTGCAGCACAAATCATTGCAATTGTGTAAGCTTTACTTTTAAAATGCAAAAAATTTCGAAGAAAACTCTCGTTGCAGTTAATCAAAACATACTAAAGGATTTTTTTCTTTTCTACCAATTTATTGAAAATTTCCTTGAGAAAACAGTCAACTGTCTTTGTGGTCCTTTTCTTTGTGTTTTATAAATAAAAAAATCAAAGTGAGATGGAAACTAGAGATAAGGAGAAAAACTCTTGATTTCGTTGATGGGTAAATCAGTAAAAATGTAAAATTGCCATAATATCAGGCATGATCGTCGTGTGTTGCAGATTGCAGTGCAGCAAGTAAATTACATGTAGGCATATTTTTCTCGCTCCTCGGACCGAGTTGTTCGCATAGCTTGAGGAGAAGGGCGTGTTTTTGTGCTTCTTCTCGTGCAAGACTTGTCTTCTCTTCATCCACACAGAGCTACCAAAAAATAATTTTATGCAGTGCAAGGTGTATGTGCTGCCGTCAATTCTTATATATAGGTAGCTGCATTATAATAACATACATTCATATTCATAATAGAATGTAATGATAATGATAATAAAAATTCATTTATTAAGCCATTACATATATTATTATTGTATTAACATTTTTAACTTCATTATTTCATTTCAGTCAAGCCGTTGTTGTTGCTGTTGTTCCGACGACATTGCTAAATTAGTGGTATGCTCATCATCGTCATCAACCCAAGTGTTTATGATATTTATAATAATGGAACGTTTCGCAATGTATGTAAATCTTTCGTTCAGTTTGTTCTTTGGATATATATACATAGGTACCGCAAGGTTTGTGATTTTTAAAATGAACTTTTACGCTGTCGTAAAAAATGCCACTAAATTTTCGCACTTTGACTTTGCAAAAAAAGACTGACAACAAGGTGATGCCAATAAGTAAAGGCATTTTAAAAGCATTTTGAAGTCCAGCATAATAATAACAATAACAACAACAAGTAAATAAAAATAGATAAACAAGCGTATCAAACAAGTGCCTGTTGGTATATTTCATATGCCAATTCTCCACTTGAAACTTGTGTTCTCGACATACCTTTTTTTCACTACTCGTTTAAACTGTCAATTTGGAAAAAAGGAGAGACAAACATTAAACGTTGCTTACCACTATTTCTTGTTTGTCAAGAATTGGAAGAAACATTAAAAATGACACTAGCAACAAAAACAACAGGATATAGGCAAAATGAAGAAAAGGAAAAAAATTTGGTATATTGCATATGCCAATTCTCCACTTGAAACTTGTGTTCTCGACATACCTTTTTTTCACTACTCGTTTAAACTGTCAATTTGGAAAAAAGGAGAGACAAACATTAAACATTGCTTACCACTATTTATTTCTTGTTTGTCAAGAATTGAAAGGAACACTCAAAATGACACTAGCAACAAAAACAACAGGATATACGGCAAAATGAAGAAAAGGAAAAAAATCATCAATGCAATAATAATGTATGCAACATGATAAAAACCAACATGATCCATGCCATTTCCATTATTAATGCTATNAAAAAAATCATCAATGCAATAATAATGTATGCAACATGATAAAAACCAACATGATCCATGCCATTTCCATTATTAATGCTATGCAATGCCATGCTTCTTTTGAAAAAGACAAATACCACTGCCTATTTTGCTGCTGCCTCTGCTGCTGCTTTTCCTTGCTAATTTGCACGTTAATTTGTGACGCATGTTGTCAACTCATTAAATCAATGTTACTTTTTTGCGCCACTTCTACTGCTACTGCCATTCATACATGCGTGTATACTTACATCAGGCCAGGCAACCAGAGGATGGAATACAATAATGTTTAATGATGGTAGGGTAGGCCGTAAGCACTTGCCACTTGTATGTTGTGCAGACTTAAATTTGATCTTATCCATGATGATGTCTCCCTTTTGTGTACCGTTTGTAATTTAAACGTAACCTAACCTACCCTGTCAACTGCTCGAGAAGGACATTACTGGGATTTTTTTGTTTCGATGACAGCAATGGCATTATTATTATCAGGGCATCATCATGACTCATGAGAAACACGGTGGTTGCATACAGTTCATTGAATTGAATTCTATTCAAGTTTTTTTTGTCTTGACGAGATGTTTGCCAGCCAGCGTTATTTGCAGAATTCATATACACAGTCGAAGATTGTCTAGATTGAAATCATCTCACTTCATTAATTACTCTTTTATAGATACACATGCTCCCCAAATGATGATGGTGATGATAATAATAACAATAATAAGTACAAGTTGTCGAGTCAGTCAGTATGGCTAGTCAGAAGAGAGAGAGAAAAAAATTGAAAAGAAGGATTTTTAATTAAGTTCATCGTCATTATTGTTTTTATTAGGAATAATAGGGCTGGTATGCTGGCAGCGTTGTTGATATTAACATTGCATTTTGCATTCCTTGTCGTTGACCAAGATCATTATGACGTTTAAAAAACAAAATAAAGTAATAGATTATCAGGGAGGGACATGTAATTGTCAGTGGCAAAAAAAACGTATTAGATACACATGCTCCCCAAATGATGATGGTGATGATAATAATAACAATAATAAGTACAAGTTGTCGAGTCAGTCAGTATGGCTAGTCAGAAGAGAGAGAAATTGAAAAGAAGGATTTTTAATTAAGTTCATCGTCATTATTGTTTTTATTAGGAATAATAGGGCTGGTACGCTGGCAGCGGTGTTGATATTACCATTGCATTTTGCATTCCTTGTCGTTGACCAAGATCATTATGACGTTTAAAAAACAAAATATATCAGGGAGGGACATGTAATTGTCAGGGGCAAAAAACGTATTTGCCCGGTGGTGATGGCACTGGCAACTGTCCGCGTATGTTACTACAATTGCAGATTATTGCAGTGTGTAAAAGAGCAGTGCATGCTTGAAATAAAAATTAATAAAATTATTTTGATTGTGATTATTAATGAATATCTATCGTGCTGTGTGATTACTGCTCTGCTCTGGTTGTTGCCTTTTTCGTTGCTACAACAACAGGAAGATTACTACCGCATATTTTTCTTACTTTTTAGTATAAGGATCATTATCCTGTAAAAAATATTTTGATCTCCATTGAAACTTTGTTTACACGTACGTTCATGCCTACCTACCAACTTAACCAACATGTACGTATGCACTAGCTTTATTTTTGAATTGTCTGTCAGACTTGATGTGAGCATTAGCATGCCGTTCGTCTTATGTACATTTAATTGGTAAGCAAGTGAGAGAAAAAAGACTTTGAGTATAAAAAAACCTTTGTCCGATTTTATAATACAAGTCGTTTAAAAACCAGAAGCATTGACAATGAATTTCGTTACTACTACTATTACTACTGCCGTTATTATTATTGACATTGACTTTGCAATCTGCTGCACTAAAGCTTGCAAAATAATACACACAATGCCGTGATCACGACGACAACAGCTAGCCAAAAGACGAAATAAAACAAGATGATAATAATAAGGATTTCAAATTATTATATGCCTTTATAAAAAAAATAATGTGAACATCTTTCTGCTACTTTTCACTATAATTTCCTTTTGACTTTCGGATTAAATTTTAAAAAGAAAAAAAAACGCACAGTCAGCATAGGCTGTTAAAATCTTTCGGGAATCGTTTAAATAAAATTATATTCAAAATAATATCCTCTATCCGCAATAGCACCACCACCACTACCGACATAATGAAGCCAGAGGGACACTGATCAACTGAGGTTGATGATTGCGTAATATTACGCGGTTGCGCTGGTTACATCAGGATCATGATTGTTTGTACATTTTTTTGCAATTCTACTCACGGCAATGAGCTAGCAGCAGCATGATCATGGCCATGTCATCCTCCTTTTGATGTTGGCAATGTTTTGTCGCAAAAAAAGACAACCGTAGGACTAAATCGTTGCTTTGTCGTCGTCATCGTTATCATAGTAGTAGTAGCAGTAGTTGAATTAAACCTAATTCATAAATAAATTACTTTGCATTTTCCCTCAGAGTGTGCACACAGAGTAAAAGAAAGAAAGAAGGAAAGAGGGTGAACGAACTGGAAATGGAAGAGATGAGATGTGCATAAGCAGCAGATAGTAGATGTAGGGATTTCAAAGGAAAAGACAGATTAAAAAATGGGGGTGGTGGCAGGCAGGCACTGGTGCTCTATTTGTAATTTTCTTGTACAAACATTTAAAATTGTAATACCAAAAGAATTACATTCAGATTAGGAGGCGGATGAGGTGGAATAATGATTTAGGGGATTTACCGATCTATGCGTCATCATCATCATTATCAAAAGTACGTAGCACTTGATTGTTTTTTTTTCTCTCGTTTTCCCTCTCAACAAAGTAAATCTTTGAGAGATGACGATATGATGATGATGATAAGCAATTTGTACTGTTTTGAATGAGATGATTATGAAATGGAGTAAATATTAGAGGAGGAGTAGGCAAGTCCAGATGAATGAACGTTCACTCACATCAAATCCAGTTTGCCCGTGTGTTATAAAGTCATAAATTTCATGGGGTATTATGAAATACGTGCATGGCGAATTGAGCAGCAGTAGAAAAAGTGATTGTTGAATTTTATTTTATTATTTTTGTTATTCATTGGACAAAATTAAGTCATGCTCAAATTTAAATGAGGTGGCTCTGCTGTAATAAGTTTACAATGTATGCAAATTTGCATTTTTCTCTCCCCTCAACTTCAATTCATATTCCAAAGTAGTTTTGCATTTCTTGAAGCAATACACCTATATGCAGTTGAGGAGGATTTTGATTTAATCATAAATCCTAATTTTATATATTTATTGTTTGGAAGGAGAACCAGTTTGCGCATTCTTTATATACTTCCAGAGAAGAAGAAAGGAGTGAATGCATACTACTACTGCTTTGCTTGGTTCATTTCAGTTTTAAGAAGTGCATTGAAGAAGACGATGCTAATGATGATTATGATGATGATCAACAAGATTTTCATTAGAAGGAACATCATGAATCATCAACCAATTTATAAATTAAAAATGTAAGCTAGGTATAGTAGCATTTCTGTTATTGTTGCTTGTTGCCATGAGTTGTTCTATTTGTTTCACTTTTATTGCTACAACAACTACTACTACTACTGGATTTGTAGCAATAAAATAATACACTCTCTGGTCCGAATTTGACGTTTGAGAAATAAGCCATAAACAAAACTACTTGCAGTTGTTTTTAGCGATGGTTATTATGTAGAAAAGATGGATTGAAAACTGCTAAAAAGACCAATTGAGCCCATCAAACTGCGATTATAATGTGCCGAAGCTTGTTGAGATGATGTAATGATGGACTGGTTGGTACGAAAATGGAGCACCCCTGCTGGTTTAAGACGAAAAAAAAACATTTGCATAATTTGCATAATAATCAGCAATGAAGCAATAAAATTCACAGCAGCCATGGCACCACAAGTATTGACGATAACAGGCTGTTTGAAGATTTAAAAAAATAATTAAAAAGTGAACTGATTTAAGTGCCAAGTTCAACTGGAATGGTGGTGGTGGTGGTGCAAAAATAAAGGTGATAGGTGATAATTCACCACAAGTATTAACGATAACAGGCTGTTTGAAGATTTAAAAAAATAATTAAAAAGTGAACTGATTTAAGTGCCAAGTTCAACTGGAATGGTGGTGGTGCAAAAATAAAGGTGATAGGTGATAATGGCCTTGGCCTTACCACCAGCACAGTACAAGAATTTTTATTATTACGCGTTTCTTCGCTACATAAATAAAAAATATTTCACACACTCAAGCGTATATGATTTCTAGGCATTTTTACGTTCTTTGAGACTCGATTGAATTTGTATAAATGCTTTGAAAAAATATTGAATTCGTAAATCAAGCTGTCAAGCATTCAAATTCTTCACATTCACAATGAAAATATTTACGGGTATACTTTTTATTTGCACGCAGCGAATATTTGTTACCACCACGTCACATTTTTTCACGCCACTTTTACGGAAACAGTATTTGGAAAAAAATACAGCAAAAATAGAATCCCATGATCATTATCATTTACTGCTTTGCGTTAAAAAGATCCTTTCTCATCATCTAGAGAATGATTATCATTAGTAGAATTCCATTTTTATCACACAACCACCACCACCAAATTCAGAGTCACCCAACCATGATGATGAGAGCGTATCAGTGCCGTCATTGTCGTGACATGACATGATAAAATACATACATCCGTACTCTTAATACTTTTACTACTTTATAACTCTTACTGTACCGGTATTATTACCACGAAACCTGACGTTGACAACAGGAAAGAGCAGTGCCCATGTGCACTTTCCTTCACGACATTATATAGGCAGCAGGAAGGAAATGGTATGTCACCTAAAGAAACCTCATGGCATGGCATAAGACTTTTCATCAGTGTCGTATTTCGTTTAATATGAGACAGTGCATTCATGTTCTCACGAAAAAAATCAACCACCCAGTAAAGCCAGCTTGATCATCGCCGTCATCGTTGAAAATGATTTAAATAGCGTGTTCTTGGTAATAATCAGTAATCGTAAAAGGCCCGTTTTTCCCAATCCAGGATAGCTTTTCAATAATGATGTTACCTAATACGCATGTCATGATCATAATGTGTATGGGAACGAGAAGCTAAAAAAAGTACAAAAATAATAATATCGCACACACAAGCACGATGTCACTTTTATAAAGAGTAGGTATTTTATTTGCGACTAGTAGTACACTATGTTATTGTTACGTTGGTTACTTTAAGCTAGTATGGTACATATATAACAATAATAGGTAGTTTGCTCTCGTATACGAACCAAGAAAAAAAATTAGCGTGAAACAACGGGCCCAAGTTTAATATCCTCTCTTTTTTTCTCTTTGCGAAATTTCATCTTAAATTTTCAGTAACAGCTCTTTTCTGCAGAAATTGTAACTATACCTACCTACCTGCCAACCAGATCAACAGAACATGGTGCCATGTGAGAAGACGTATTATAATAGCTAATGTGTTGAATTTATATGCAATATACCTACCTAAATACCTGTACTGTACAATAACTGCCTATTAGACACACACGGTTTGATTCAGCGTAACAAACTCACCATAATATTATTATCAGTCATGATATTGTATTATTATTACCCCACCATTTAGAATACATCTTGAGGAGCGCAGAACATGTCTTTAAAAAGGATTTAAAAGGAACTAAAATAATACAGAAAAAAACAAGCTCTTGTTTTGTTTCTTTTTTCCCCTTTTGTCGTTGCTTTTTTGGTAGAAAAGCCAATTTATTGAGAAGGACTTCTTGCTGAGATTGATGGGAATCAGGGGAAGGACGATTAGCACACACCCGTACAAATTATATAAAAAAGGTAGTTGTAGATTGGCAGATGTAGTAGACAGACAGCAAGTAAGTAAGTAGTATTTAGTAGCCACACAGCCAGAGCAATAATAACGCAAGCCAAATCGGACCTTGTTTTTTATGGTTTAATCGTTCTAATAATAAGTAATGTATATCCATCATGGTTGTTTAATTTCATTCAACGTAACAGGATTTATTTTGCTGCTGCTGCTGTTGTTGTTGTATAGGTAGTAGTTTTGTTTGTAGGAAACTGGTCATTCAAGACCTACGATATCATCAGCATCATGATCATCATTTTTGTAATAATAATCATCAGGTCCTT
>JAANSP010001469.1:0-15293 GCA_036850745.1 Homidia socia | reverse complement strand
AGCCGTTTGTTGGTGTGTGTCTGTGTGTGTGCAGTTGAAACAGTGGAAAGTCGCCATCTAACTCATTTAAACAAATAAATGATCTTTACCTCACCACGGTTCCATGATGTTGCTGCTGCTGCATGTGGAAAGACTAGTTAATGAGCTGGCTCTCTTCTTCTATTCTTCTGGCATCAGCAACAATTCATATTGCATTATGTTTTATCTGGACATTCGTCGGATAAACTGGTGCTTCTGGTGGTGATGACTCGTTTAGTCACTACATTAGTAGTAGCATTATTACTATTATTTATTATTTCCAACGCCATATACTGTGCATAAGAGTCTATTAATAATAATAATACATTTAGGTACTGTACAAACGACGTTTTCTCAGCTTCAGCTTTGTTTAGTTTGCTCAATTTAATGTATCATTTAAAACATTGTTGCTCACTCACTCATCATAATAGATAAATAGATAGCTCATAAAAATCACGTTTCTTGCTGCTCCGGCCTTCTCTCCCTCTCTCCAGCGCTTAAGCTGAAAAAAATATTGTTATAAGTTATTACTTTAATATGGTGCTAAGCTAGATATAATAACAAGTAAAGGCGTAGAAAAAAAGTTCACAAGAGACTCACGAGAGTGGAGAGAAAAAATATCTTTATCTATACAGTCATCTTGTTAATAATGCATTATACTAATAGATTACACTAATAATAATACATTCGTTATTATTTTTTGACCAAGACACCACTCCAGCCAATCTTGAATTTATTGTTCTCAGGTTTGTGGTATGGTGAAGAATTACGATGTTTTTGATAATGATAAGTGCGGGCATTACTAAAAATATACACAGTTAAAATCGGCAATCCATACTATATTTTATAGCCTTTCACGTGCTCAGCGACATGCATAAGCGTACATGTTTTCGTACAAGCCTCTGGTAGATAGTACTACTGGCAAGTTTTTCATAGCTAACTGAATGGAGATTATCATAACAATCGGCAATGATGATAGAGAATGCACTTGTAAATAATATGTAAGTACGCATTGTATTACAAGAGTATCCTTTTCTCTCCGCATAAATTTAATAAAGAAAACATTTTACCCTCCGAATATACTTTTGAGCACAAGTCTTTTTTGAAATAGAAAAAAAGTACAAGTACATTTTATAGCATGACCGACGACGTAGTGAACACAACTAAAGAATTGAGGCTTTTTTATATCTTTTGCGTCATGTCAGTAGTATAAAGAAAAGCAAAAGAGAGAGAGAGAGAGAGAGAATATGAAGAAAAAACTATTTTTTTGAAAGAAAGATAACACGTCTCATGAATATAAGTGGTCATACTGAAGATGGCTAGTTAGTTACATATGAATGCTCACTGACTGTCAAGAGTTGACAATGCAATGTGGGTAGTTAGTTGATGATAGAACATGGCTCCTTTTCTTTTTCTTCTTCTCATTCGCCTTGGTTTGCTGAAAAGAGAGAGAAAAAAGTTCTAAACACTCTGAAAATATGTGTGTAATAATATTACTCGCATGCTTTACAAAAGGAGGGCCAGAGCCAGAGCGTTGCTTTGGTGGTGGTGGTGGTTTGGTTTTTTTGGTGGTGGTGGTTGGCAGCTCATTGAGCTTTGCATGTTACGTGTTTGTCGTTGTATATTTTATTATTCCTCCTTCTGTGCTCAATTGTCGTCGTGATGAATAAAATACTAACTTTTTCTTCTGTATCCATGTTCTCGTCTCCTCACACTGTCGTACATATTTAGACCGGCAAGTCATCATCATCATCATCAACATCATGATTTCTTTAGTGCTCGGCTCATGTAGATTAAATACAGTCATACACGAAAAGGAGAAAAAAATGTGCTTTAAGTAGTCGTCGTAGTAAAGAGTTTTTCATACTGCTAGAAAAAATATATATAAAGTAAAGCCACTCTTGACTTGACTCTCTTCTACTTACACAGACATGCCTACTCCAATCTTCCATTTCGTTAAACTGGTATTAATTTTATGTTTGAACTATATATGGAAAAGAGACGAGAGGCGATGAGACCGGATTTGGTTAGCCGGACGCTTTAATAACACCCTTTTTAGTGAATTTATTGGCTACCATAGTTAAGCTCCCAGATGCGTTAATTTGATCACCAAGCTTGATTACAGTGGAATTTTTATACGCTTTGCTTGCTACACTAAAGATATATGACTTTCACAGCGTGAATGTAGGCATTGAATCAGATTCACCACCAAATAAAAAAATTCATTCAAGTTCATGGGCATGTTATAAGATGATATTTAGCCATCATAAAAAAGGTATGGACATGGCCATCACAAGTTGCATGTTTTCTGACATGAACATTGTCTTGTTCTTGTTGCTAATACAACTACTACGCAACTTTACGGGAGATTGAATTAGGCACGAATATATTTAATAGCCAATGTGCAAGCGAAGTAAATATTTCGCCATGTTAAAAGCATTGGTTGGATCGTTAATTTTTTTTGAAATGTGTACATTTTTCAAAATACTGATAACAAATGTCCCACTCTCTATAATTACTGTTGAAAAGCTTTCATGGTCAATACATATTGAGAAATGACAGAGTTCAGGTAAAGGTGTAATTTTTATTACGTGTGTGCGTTTTCTCTCATCAGACTATCCCTTTTGATCTGTAGACATGCACACACATTCACAACAAACACAAAAAAATTCTAATGGATTCAAATTGAGTGTGAAAACAGAGCTGACAATTTGCCAAAAAAAGGAATAGATTTGATGGCACGGAGCTGGCGGCCGTCCATTTACAAGGCATTATTTGCATCAGGGAAAAGATCATAGTTTTGATTATCCTCGTAAAATTATCCCTCTTTGATTCTCTGCTAGAGATAGCATTAGCATAAATATGTGAGGAAAAACCGTTGACTGTTTCTCTCTTTACAGTATATCGGCAATAAACAGAGTTAAAAGAGATCAAGAGGGAAAAGGGGTTGGTAATATACTCTGGCATGCTTTTACAGTATGTCACAATGTATAATATGCTTGCTAATACACGGTAAATAAAATGGGAAGGCTCGATCAAGGTAGGTAGGTAGGTAGACGCTGTAGTAGTAAGTGTTTAGTTTGTTTGTTGCATATAGGTATATTTAATGGCAAGGGAGAATTTCGACGACGACAGCAAGCCTCGTATTTTTGTATGTGCGTTGATTGTATTATATTATGTGTACTCAAGTGACAGACAGGGAAAGAAGGGAGAGATACGATGCTATTGGAGATAATCAAGTTTCTTCAACTCCCTGCGGTTTTTCAATGTGCGCGTCACATCCATTGTGCATTGTGCACTTTTTCGTATAGCATTATTATTATATAGGAACAACAACAACGAGGAATGAACCACGAAAGCAATTAAGTGTGCTGAGTTGCTGTGTTGTTGTGTGAGAGCAGCGTAGACAATACGGACGACGACGACGGAGAGAAAGACAGAAAAGAGATCCGTATGGAATATGAATATTTTTATCGGCGAATTTTTACAAGGAAAACAAGTAAACCCACCGGGAAACGGTTAAAAATCATCATAATCATCATCGTCATCATCTATAATATATGTCAAAGCTATGATATGTCAAAAATGAAGGCAGGCATGCAGGCAGGGTGATTGTTGCACTGTCACAAACATGCATGCATGCAATATGCAGGCAGACAAGTACGTAACGTAGTGTACGTACGTTTTTTTTTGTTAAAAAAATAAATTGTTTGAAAGGTACTATGGTGACGAAAACGAGAGGGACAAGGATAGTGATAATACTCTAGTAATATAAATAGTATAAAGTTTTGAATGTAATACACAGATGTGAGCTCTACTGCCTGTGCATTGTGGAGAGAGAATACAGAGAAAAGAGAGTGTCTGCCTGTTGTTGGCATCATCATCATGATCATCATGATCATTGGCAGTGCTTAAAACCACAACAACTGCTGCAACATCAATGCCATTTTTCAGATGATTTCAAGTGATAAAGCTCATAATACAGCGTAAGCTTCGTTCACTGGGATTGCTAGAGAGAAGAGAGATCAAAAGCGGAAAATCCGAAAAAAGATGGGGGAGTGAGCTATTATAATAGTAGCAGTCTAGTCGTTTTTTTATTCGTATTAGTTGTTGTATTTTAGTCAGTCACATCACCACCACCAAGTTGGAAAGAAGAAAATGGGAACACAGGAGAAAATGATTATTATTATTATTATTCCCAATTCACAGACAGGGTATTGTTGTGCATATAATGCTCTATCATTGTGTGTATATGGGTGCTCAAAATCTGGGCGGCGGCGGTGGTGGTGGTTGCCGAGAATTGAAATGAAATGGTAAAAGCCCCTATAATATTTAGACATTTAATTTATGTATGCAGAGAATGTTACCATTTTGTTTGTGGAGCAGAGTTTGTATGTATTACGTAAGTAAGCATGTTCGATGAACATTTCCTTTAAACTTGCAAAGGTTACTACTACTCCATGATGATGATCATGTTACCACAACAATATATGTATTTATATTTTAGAGAAAAGAGTACTTTAAGCATTTGATATTGGAAGTAGCTGTGGCAATGGGATTTAGTAGGGACGTACGCATGGCTGCTTGTCAATGGCAAGAGATTAATTTGGTGTAAGTTGGCAAAGTGTCTGGGATTTTGTGTGTGTGATGTGCTGATGACGATGAAATAAATCGGGCAACTGGGACGGAGAATGGCACGATTATTAGAAAATATTATATTGCAACTTGTGGTTGAAGTAGTATGCTTTAAATATCGTTTCATTTATTTTCTTTTTTACAAGCTTGTACATGCTTTATCATTATTTTTGTGCTATGAAAAATATAGGATTTTTTTTTGTCTGGGAGGAAAATGAGGGAGGGGTCAAGAAAAGATTTAAAAATGTGAAAAGAAAAATTTTTTATTCGAGGAAATAACATGGCAAGTAGTTAAATATTTGTAAGAAAACATGTATTTTTTGTAGAATTTCTTCCAGAATACTAGTTAGTCGGCAAAGAGGATAAACTCGATTGGGTGCGATTACAATACTTTGAAAGTGTCCGAGAAAGTAAAATACTGCATCCGTCTGTTGATAACAATCCTCCTCCTGACCCCTAAAATATAACCATGTTATAATATTTCTTACATTTATATAGCCTGTGTGATAGGTAAAAGCTTTCGTGTTGATAAGAATCCAAGTAGATAGGTTTATTGACGAGGCAGACCAGAGGGTGATGGTGTAGAGTGGAGTGCTGAAGGAATGAAACTTATTATCCAAAGAAAGGGAGAACAGCGGAAGAAAGAGATTGCATACATTACATAACATTTTATTAGATGCAGTTTAGTTTAGCATGGCAAAACTAGTGGAGACAGCACAAATAATATTATATAGCAGTAGCAAGCAAAGTAGCAGCAGCAGCAGCAGCAAGAGGCCGAGAAAGACAGAGAAAGAGAGAGAATAAAGAGAGGAAGCATCACCAAAAAACGTACTTATCTTTTCAGTGAAAGAGAGAGAGAGCCTTTTTATGGTGAGATAGTAGTGTTGAGTATAGAAGTAAAGAGGGAGAGTAGAAAAGTAGTGAGAGGGCAACACAGAAAGAAGAACAAGTTGAGAGAAGAGAGTAATAGTAGTGGAGTGTGATTCATATGAGTCATGATCATGATGATGAGAGCAAGCGTGGACTCGACTCGCTCTTCTTCACATCTCATCTCATTGATTCCATTCTCCCTTGGTGCTAGCTCTACTTTAAAAAAATACTAAACGTAACGTAATGCTGCTACTGCTGTTGATGGTGGTGCTGCTTTTGCCTCTCGCCAAAATACGATGTGCGGTTCTAGAGCAGAAGATCCATTGAGCGGAAGTGCTATCTTTTCTCTCTTTTCTTTCTTTCTCGCGTTCACTTTCTCGCTATTTTCCCTTTCCTTCATTCCATTATATTTTATATATGATACGATCCCCATGGTTCCATTATAATGTATACTTATAATATATCTATCCAAAATATAAAGAGATAGAGTGCGGTGGCTTTTTTCTCTTCCACTCTAGAAAAAAATCATCATGTCTCTAAAAACTCTAAAAACGTACTGCTTCTATATATGTATGTATACATGCACCACACCACTGGTAGACACACACAAACCATTTGATAAGATGAACACTAACTTGCCACAAAAACATACCAGAAAGGGTATGAAAAAAAGAGCGAGAGAGGGAAGAACGAAGCGAAAAGAGTGAGAAGATGTGTACATAAAAGGCGCTGAAACTGGCAGCAATCCGTGTGCAGAGAGAGTGAGAGAGAGAGAAGAGAAGTACGATGGTTTTTTTTACCATGTACCATTAACCATCTCCACGTATAAAATAAAGTTGAGGAGACAGAGAAACTACTAACAAGAGTGCCTGTTTGACTGTGATGTATATCCTCTTGGTTATTTTTTCTCGTCTCCCTTTTTTGAATTTTCCATGTGCGGATGAGAGAGAGAGAAGAGCCGTCGTGTTAGTAGTAGTTTTTTTGTAGTCAGTGTTAGTCGTCGTCGACGTAATAGTAGTTCTGGAACTCACTTCTTATATTTATATATTTTATACTATAACTACTTACCCTTTTTTAGCAGCAGAAGCAGCCGAAGAAGCAGCAATATTCATGTGTGATATGGACCGTCTATAATACATATATAATATTAAATATAAGAGGAAAGTATATATAAGAAGAAGAATTCTAGTACTGTCTGTCAAATATTGTCAAGTTTTATTAGACTACTGTTCTTTCTATTGGCTGCCCTTTTACATTGCATCGGACACATCTTTATGACTTCTCTCCTGTTTCCATTTTTGGTTGTCGTTTCTCCTCTTAAAAGACGTTTACTTAAAATGTGTATGGATGTAGGTATATTTTCTTGGAAGGAAGGCACAGGGAAAAAAGCAATGATACAGGAACTGAAAATACAAGTTTAGAGATGCAATGTTTGCACCACATGTACATAATAATATTATACTTTTATACATACATACTACATGCACATTTTTTTGTGAATGTACGCGTGCAAAGAAATGTAACATTTTTTTGTGTGCATGAAAATAAGCAAAGCATGTAGTATCCATAGATACTACAGTGCTCTATCATTATAATAATACGTTACATTTTTTGCTGTGTCTACGTGTAGTACTTGTGTACATGAGAAGTTGTGCTGAGTAGCATTTTCTTTCGATCTATCTTACTGTCTGCAGAAATTGCTCTCTCGCCTCTTTCTCTTCTCTTTTACTGACTGGTGGTGGAGGAGACGACCAAAAAAGCTAGTTGAAGAAAAAGAAAGAGAGAGAAGGAAAAAGAAATATTAGGAGATGGAGATGGATGGAGGGTTTCAACAGAATGTATCTGTGGAACAATTTATTTTCGTCCCTTCTCTACTTGCTCGTCTTTTTTTCCTTTTCTTCTTGTTGTACTTCTAGTACTAGTTCGTATTCCTTTTCCCTACAACTATGTCTCTTCCGAATCGTCCGCGTCCTTTTCCATTCTCTTTCATGTACTTCCTCCTCCTCCATCACCTCCTCCCTCGTAGTAGTATGCTAGTGGTATTTATTCTCCACCACTTTGCAATAAAGAATTTTTTTCTGTGATCTTCCAGCCATTGCAATGCCACACTACTGCTGTTGCTACTTCTATTAAAATAGTGTGTGTGTTGTGTAGGTAATAATAATATTATTACATGTTTTTATAAGTACATAACATGTACAGAATTTATATTTACGTTTGTGTGTAAAATAATAGTATTGGTAGATGGATACCTTTACGATAGTGGTGGTGGTGCTGCTGCTGGTAGTAAAATAGCAGCAGGAAAATGTATGTAGGTTGTTGTTGTTTTAAGAACATGTATGTCTTGTGAGAAGATGGAATATTAGTTGTTGTTTATACCTTGGGTCAAAAGTATCCTATTCCGGAGAGCGAATGTGATGAGACCGAAAAACCTCGACACAACTTTTCTACATTGCTACACTACTACCGCACTACAACTACATGTCTCTCCACCTCCTACTTTCTCATCCTTCTCGTCGTCGTTCCTACAACCATTTTACTTGCTCATTCTAAGTTTTTTTTTCCATCTCGCTTCTTTTCTCGGTATAGTATTACTGCATCCTTTTCCAAGGAGATGCAGAGGCTGGGAAGCAAGTAATGTAATTTAGTACAGAGCATAATTTTCTTCTTTGGAAGATGAATATAAAAATAGGCATATTACATAAATAGATGTCTGTCTGAACTGAATGAAACGAGCATCATATCATCATAGTAAACTTGTGTGTGTACGCTGCTGCATGTGTGTAGCAGGGTTGAGTGAGCAGATCAACTGCTCATTCTTTTTTTAGTCTTTTTGTAAATTACTACAAAATACTATTATTACATATTATGGGTACGTGCTAAACTAGTAGCTGTCTATTAATACATGCTACACTGCTCGCTCGCTCTACAACCCAAGTGTAAATTCTCTAGGGATTCCCTTCAATTTGGTGTAGTATTTCTGTTCCTCGAAGGTTATTATTACGCAATGGCTAGAATTTTTTGCAGGTTTTTTTTACACTCATTCTATATGTGTGTGATATCATCACTTTTTCCCTTCTTTTAACTCAATTATAATATACTTTCTTTACAAATTATATAGCTGTCTGTCTGTAAACAAAGTCAGGCAAATAGTACCAAGTACCCGCTCACGATTGTATGAAGTGCTAAATTAGGCGAATCGAATAATAATATTTTGTTATTTAGTTACCTATCCAAAATTAACTAGGAATATTGTATTTTTAATAGTATTTTGGCCAACTAAAACTGTTTCTTTTATTTTCTGGTGTTTATTACCTGAGGGAGTTTAAAACTATTCAAGCAAGAGAAAATTTCGTAGCGATATAGGATTTTCTTACAGAATTAATTACATTCAACCTTTACGGCTGTCACGGCAAATTTAAAGTAAACACATAGTGCAACCTGACACTTTTGTAGTCGAACGGAACAAGCAGCCAGGCTTACAAAATAAACGAAAGAAGAAAGAAAAGTAACCCTATTATAATGGTACACTATTTGATGATTTGCCTTTAAAATCATGATAAAGGATATGGTCATGTATTGATACAAGACAAGTCAATAAACGCTAAGCAGCCAGGTTTACAAAATAAACGAAAGAAGAAAGGAAAGTAACCCTATTATAATGGTACACTATTTGATGATTTGCCTTTAAAATCATGATAAAGGATATGGTCATGTATTGATTCAAGACAAGTCAATAAACGCATCAAAAGTGTCATCTTTAATTTGTCTTATCATTACAGCGTAAGGACTTCCGTTGTTCTAAACACGTCACGCAATCTAGCAATCAGCTCTCAAGTATGTAACGTGGTCTTATTTGTCCGTCTAACAAAACTTTTCAATGATCCCCATGAAAACTTTCGTTATGTTCTCTCTTTTTTTCTTGCGTCATACAACAAAGTTTTTTCTGTTTTAAATTTTTACTTTGCCACAACTGAATTTAAATTAGATGTTAATTTTGAAATTCATGTGAGATTCACATTTTAATGGTGAGCTAGAGGCGTAGGGATTGCTTTACTTTGCCAATAAAAAACCATAAAAAATCCCTGAAAAGGAAATGCTATATGTTATTCCAGACGCCATTTTTATTTGCTTTAAATGTACATTACATGCTACAACTCAAGAATGCATGCTCCCCATTGTGATTTACCGTTTTGACGTAATAAATGCAATTGTTCGTCCAAAAAATATTATGTGGTGGTGACAATAAAAAGCATTGTCCACGTAAAAGACCTAGACATTTAATAAGGTAAAACGAATAAAATTCGTCTTCCTTTTTTATGGTTATATGATTATTATTAAAATTGGGCTGAGCTGAGCAAAGTACACACAAGTGATAAAAAATTAACAGAATGTAGAAGAGGAGGAGGGGAAGGGTACCGCTGTGATTTTTGGTAATGTGATTATTACACAATGGCAATAATAAGGAATAACTAACAAAGTGGAGTACTTTTTTGTCTTCTTCTTCGTAGGAAGCTGTTTAAAATATATCGGGGGATATACATTTTTTTGTACAGCAGCAGTGGGATAATGTACATGGGCATACATACAATATTATGAATTTGTTGAAGGTAAAAACGCTTTGAACTTTTTAATGTCTGTCTGTCTGCCTGCCTGGTTTTTAGTAAGGTTTTCTCATGCTTGATATTTAGAACAACGCTTTTTATAAAGTCTTTACGATGCATTCACCACTGGCAAATAACAATTCAAGTGTTGGTAAAACATGGTGCCGTATATCACCAGGGAACTCTGAGAGTTCATCTCATCATCATCACCATCGAAAAAAAGCCCCATGAAGTAATTGTTGTTTTGTGTATGCAAGTAAACATGCATGAAATCTGAACACAATGATCCGTCATCATCATCATCAACATCACCACATCGTGAAGCTCGTCGTCGAGTCCGTATTTCCTTTTTTGAGCACAGTGTGCACAGTTATAGTTATCAGTTGCATTTGTGGTGTGTAGTCTTTGAAGGGAGTCCCTCTTTTTTTCTCCACTTCTTTGTATATTTTTTGGCTGACTGGGCGAGGAGTGAGTTGTAAAAGAGGAGAAAACGACAAAAGGGAAAAAATGAAATCATTATGGCGTTATGAGTTATTATGCTTTTTTCAAATAAATTAAGAGGTGGAGTTTATTCTCTTCTCATTTTACTCCACTTATTAATAGGCTTGTTGATTATGGCGATGATGACTGCCAGGGATCCATAGGGAAATTTAAAAATCACCGCTCAACACAACATTTTCAAAAAAAGTTTCTCAATTTGATTCTCTCTTTAGGGAAAACGCTTCTTATTTTGCTCTAAAATGGAGGTGACAGAAAGGAGTGAAATTGCAGCGATTTTTGAACACTAAAACCACTTGAAATGCAAAATTAAGTGTTGAAGAATTACAAAAAATAGTATACAGCACCAACTTTTCCCTCATTATAATAATTCGATTTTCTTTGTCTGCCAGATCTAAAAATATCCGCTTGCTTTAGAAAGAAAATTATTGTTTATTTTTTTAAATCCCTAATTTCATTTCAGCATATTTTTTTCACTTAAGTACTAGTAATTCGTTGTTGCATAGTACAGTAGTGGATATAAAATGGCTGTTGTTTACTGGCCATAATAATATTTGAAAAATGAATTTTATATATTAATATTGAATGATTGTACCCCACAGGTTAATAATGTGCATAGAATGATATGTCGTAATTGTATAGACCGTCAAAAATTGTTTGCTCCTGAGCAAAAAAGTTAAATAAAAGTTTTGACAGCTTTTTATCTTTCCTTTTTTACATCCTCTCAGGGTCCACAGCTGTTCTGGTTGTGGAGTGGGGCATAAGCAGAATCATCAACACAATAATACCCAGTTACCACTACAAACCGTTGTTGAATGAATAGTTGTAATAATAATAATAGTAGCAGCAATGGTGGTGGTGGTGGTGCTTCCCTGAAAAAAAAACTTTTTTCAAGGACCGGTGTTCTTATTCTGGCTTCTACTCTCTTGGTTTTAGTTTTTCCTAAAAAAAGTTGCATATGAATATATTCAATGCTTCTGTGGTGTGTTGTATGCAAGCTTTTTATTATTCTGTTCAATATCGATTGTTTTTTTTCAAGTTTTATTAAGCAAGAATTATTATATTACGTAAGCATAAACCTTGCATAGAAAATGGGGTTCAGAAGAAAACGGCGACATGAATTAAGTAAGATTCACAGATTCCTGCTTCACAGGAAAAAAAATAGTTTTATAAAAATAATAATGACCGTGTTAAGTGAATGGCGTTAATAGGGAAGCGAAAGTGGCAGTTTAAGAAGTTGAGTGACAAAAGGTATATATTTGATTTTGAACATGGATTAATGAACAATAAAAATAAAAATAACAGCAACAATAAACTTGTGTGTAAGTAGCAGGAATTTCTTTCGTATCGGAAACAAGCATCGCTTTCGGGGTTATTCGTCAAACGAAACAAAACTCAAGTGTGTCCGCCGCCCGTTGTTGTTTGCCTTATACTCCCATAAAAACTAGAGAAATCTACTACAACAACCTACTTTACTTGTATCATCCATGCATCTACTTTTTTTTACATTCCCCTTCCGTTTTTCACACAATCATATTTTGTGCAATGAAAATGAAAGAGTTTGTTGTAAAAACCAGTAGCTCTATGCACTTTTAAAGGAATAAAACTACGTTCAACAATACAGGATTCCTTTTTGTATTTTTTTCCAACAAAATAATACATTCTTTTTTATTACGAATTTGTATGATCATATACATGCATTAGATCAACTGTACATACTAATGGTACAAAAAAAGTACAAAACGTACAACTAGACAGACATCATCATCATCATCAGCACGTACAAAATGTCATGTAAAAATGGACTGCTGCTTGTTACTACGACAATCACCACCAGGCCAGGATTTGATTGAGCCTTTTTTGTCTTGTCAAGGGCTTCTTTTTTCTCTTCTATACATTTCTACACTAGTGCTTGATGTTACACATACACACGAAGAGTGGAAGTATATATAAAAGTGGAAATGCCGTATAAAATGATGCCCGTGTATTAAATGATAAAGTAAGCGAGGAGAATAGTTTTTTTGGCTGTATGGTTTGTACAATGTATGGCGGTGGTGGTGGTATGTGATGCAATGGATGATAGTTAGTTTTAGTGGTAGCATTAGTAATAGTAACATCACTTGATGATGAAGATCATGATGATGATTATGATATTTGATACGATGTGAGTCGGTTGGACCCTTGTGAATTCTCATTGAAGCCATGAGAACAGTTGTGGTCTACAAAACGTAATAACGTTATAGAAACTGGCTGACTTACTACTACTGCCATTAGATGGTCAGGGGGAAAGGAGTAAAAAAAACTACACTGCTGCATGCACTAAAAAGTACAGCTACTACTACTACTACTGGAGAGTTTTTTAAGTTGATACGATGGCATTATATGCTATATATATTTTTTGATGATAGGGAATAAATAGTAGAATGAAGAACGTCTGCTGCTGCATTTTGTGCTGCTCTAAAAATTGTGGCTCTCTGATGTGCATACTTCCAAAAAAATACATAGTATGTATCAAGATTTAAAAGATAGGCACATGAGTACATCATCCATGAGAACAGTTGTGGTCTACAAAACGTAATAACGTTATAGAAACTGGCTGACTTACTACTACTGCCATTAGATGGTCAGGGGGAAAGGAGTAAAAAAACTACACTGCTGCATGCACTAAAAAGTACAGCTACTACTACTTCTACTGGAGAGTTTTTTAAGTTGATACGATAGCATTATATGCTATGTATATTTTTTTGATTATAGGGAATAAATAGTAGAATAAAGAACGTCTGCTGCTGCATTTTGTGCTGCTCTAAAAGCTGTGGCTCTGATGTGCAATACATAGTATGTATCAAGATTTAAAAGATAGGCACATGAGTACATCATGAAAACTCATTCATTGTGTTTTTATTTAATACAGTAGTAGTGGTTTTATTTCGTTGACGAGCAACAGACTCTCATTGAGGGATAGATATGAAAAATTGAGTTGTTGTGTACGTCGTCATATTTACAGGCAAGGGAGAAAATGGTCTGGATGGCCTTTATGATGACGATGATCTCATTATATCACTTTTATGTGTCATAATGCATCGTTTCTATATACACTTGATTGAATACTTTACCCCATGAAGTAAAAAGGATATAAGTTTGATGCATTATTGGAGTAGTGTATTAAAACACATGTCGTTTTGTATTTTTTTTCGATGGCTGCCAAGTTGGCAGCAGTGGTGCCTCTGTAGCTATTAGTCGTTACTAATTATTTAAAAGCGAATTGTTCAATAAATAAATAAAATTGCAAAACTTTTTTGGAAAAGAAAACAGCACACCACGTAAAAAACTTTTTCAACTGGAAACAAAAAGAAAATAATAACAACGGCGTTGTCGTCATAATTTTTGCAACAGTTGAAAGTACCATACAGTGAAAATTGATTTGGATAAATGGTTGGACAAAATATCAAAATGTAATTCACCTTTGGCTTTAATAGTTTATGAGAAGACAGGCATATTTCATATCCAGAAATGTCTGGCTTGATGTAGTTGGAAAATTGGAAAGTTATTTACGGCGTAAAAGTATTATTGCAATAAATTGATTTGGATAAATGGTTGGACAAAATATCAAAATGTAATTCACCTTTGGCTTTAATAGTTTATGAGAAGACAGGCATATTTCATATCCAGAAATGTCTGGGTTGATTTAGTAGGAAAATTGGAAAGTTATTTACGGCGTAAAAGCATTATTGCAACTTATAGTCTGAGACCATGTCGTCCCGTAAAAAATATGTTGTAGATTGAGTGCTATAATTGAAATTGAAACTTTTCAATTGGCGCATGTTTGTAGAAAGTGTTTGAGAAAATTGTAGTTTTCCATTTCTGATGATGATGGAGGAAGCTCTACGCTGAAGGTGACATAAGAACAACGAACGGTCAAAAAATGACTTCCGTAAAAAACGTTTACCATTACTAAAAATCATATTGTGATATTGCTAATCATGTGATATTAATGTAGTAGGATATTCCATTTTTTGTTCGACTTTAGTGGGCAGAGTTATCTGAAAATAAAATAATATCCTTAGCAACATAGTGTTTACACTACGTTTACAACGGAAAGGAGTAGTAATAGCGATTTTGATGACGGGTTGGAACACTCGGGAGTATTTTTTTAAATTTGAAAAAATGGGTTCGAAATAAGTCATGAAGTATTAGCTTTTACCTAATAGAATTTTTTAGGGTATTGACTTTTTTACGTAGGTAGATATGATAATAGTAGTACAATGCTTCAAACAAGTGGGTTGTCAAAAAAAGCAAAAATATTATATGGTGAGGTTATTGAAAGGAGACTTGTCGCTGAAAAGAAATATTATATTTTTTTCTTATAATGACCGGGTTTTCATCTCATTTTATATTTATACAGGCCACCGATTTTTCATGTTAGTACGGTTGTAGACATGAATAAAAAAGTTTTTTTTCTGTTAAATGGGTTTGTGTTTCCATGTGCAGGCATTATTTTCTAATACATTCCATGTAAAAAATCCTGTAACTATCAATAACTAAGAAGTTAATAATTGTCTATGATTTTGTTTTCTGATACGAATTTTGTTTTTAAAAGTTTTTTCTATTGACTTTTTGGTTATTGATTGTCTGTAAAAAATTCTACTTTGTATAGTAATATACTGCTGT
>JAANSP010001468.1:0-15293 GCA_036850745.1 Homidia socia | reverse complement strand
TTTATCAAAAATCTATTAATGTTTAATCTTATCATGTCCCTGTGCATTGTGCAACAACACTTAATATTTAGTATCCTTCCTGTACATCATCGCACAGTATCTTTTGACCTTACACATAAAATAGGCAATAATGAAAAAGACAAACGAGTGCCCTAAAATCCAAATGAAAGTTGCCTGGCCTGACTGACAAACATTTTTGCATTGTCCAGAGAAAATATTAAATCTGTAAGATACTTTGTTGGAAATCTATACTTAACAAACGAATCAAATTTATTTTCTACAATGACGTTTTTTACAGAAAAAAGTGCTCAAGGAATGTGTGCTTGTTAGGCATGTGCAGTAAATTGTCCAGCAGTAATAGTGGCTACTACTATAAGACAAAAGGAAATTTTCTTGTGCGTGCGAAAGAAAACGCATTATAACATCATTTGGGTACGTAAGGAAAATTGCGTAGTCCGAGTCCGAGTAGTACCAGTGTAGTAGTAGGATATAAAAAAAAGAGTTGACTGATATTCCCTTCCCTTTTGTACTACACGACATTGCGTTGCTGTTCGTATTAGTAGTAGTCTAGTAGTAATATTGATCCTCCACACAAACGAGAGACTCCAGTTGTTAATCCAGCAGCAGTCCAGCCAACAACATATGTGGGGGAAATATGGTGAAAATTAACCATTAACCTATCCAAGTGGAAACAAACTATTGTCCGTAACAAAAGAAATTGGCAATATTAAATTGGTGACTTGCTTTTGTGCGGTGGGATTGTGTTTTTCATCGTGAATCATTCATTACAAAGTTCTCCTTATGCCCTGTGCGTCAATCAAACAATTAATTTTGTGCATAACTTAATGTATTTTCCCTTTCCGTCATCTCGTGTCGTGCTGCAAAATAAATACTGCACACATGTATCTACTTTTCTGGACAGTGCATGGTTAGTAGTGTCATTATTGTCTGTAACAAAAGAAATTGGCAATATTAAATTGGTGACTTGCTTTTGTGCGGTGGGATTGTGTTTTTCATCGTGAATCATTCATTACAAAGTTCTCCTTATGCCCTGTGCGTCAATCAAATAATTAATTTTGTGCATAACTTAATGTATTTTCCCTTTCCGTCATCTCGTGTCGTGCTGTGCTGCAAAATAAATACTGCACACATGTGTATCTATTTCTATTTTATCTTGTATCTACTTTTCTGGACAGAAGACATGGTTAGTAGTGTCACTACAGACAGAGGGCAATAATGGGTGTATTTTATAAACTGTTCTTGGTTCAATTATAAATTATTAAGTGTAGAAAGTTACATATTCCGTATAGCTCTTGCCAAGTGGAAGCTCTTTTGGAAATGATTGTATCTACTTTTCTGGACAGTGCATGGTTAGTAGTGTCACTACAGACAGAAGGCAATAATGGGTGTATTTTATAAACTGTTCTTGGTTCAATTATAAATTATTAAGTGTAGAAAGTTACATATCCCGTATAGCTCTTGCCAAGTGGAAGCTCTTTTGGAAATGAATTGAGAATTTACTTTCAGCGGTATGGCAATGACTGATATTGACAGATAATACGGTGAATGGTAATGTGAACGTGAACTAAATTTGAGTTAGTGTCATCATGGATTAGATAGTGTAGAGTTGGTTTTTGGATTAAAGTGTTCGACATAAAACCAACAATAATACTTGCAGTGTTTATATTAAGAAACTTTCGTCCTCTAGTGATATATAGTTAGTTAGTTAGACATATCTAGACCAAAAACTTCGTTTCGAACGGAATCAGTGACACTGAAACTGATTTGACTGATTACTTCAAATTTCAATCGTCGCCACACGAATAATTTCACGCTTCAAATAATTTTCTTGGGCAATGAAAATGGAGCTAACAGAGAATAATCCGTACCGGTAAGTAAGACAGTGTAGACAGTCAATATCGAGAGTTTAGCGCATACATTTAAAAGTCAACTTACAGGAAACCAAAATCATAAAAGGTTAATAATAATTTTCTTTTGTTAACTTTTAAAGGAATGGGTTGCTATTTGTGGGCTTTAACCAGGATCAAGGTACTTATCATTCAAGCTCTGTTATGTTATTATATATAAATTTTTTGCAATTTTTTGAAACTTGCCTATTGACTTAATTTATTGTAATTTTTGGTGTTATAGGGTGTTTTGCTTGTGGTACTGAAACGGGCTTCCGAGTCTTTAATTGTGATCCTCTGAAGGAGAAAGAGCGACATGACTTTAATGATGGTGGGTTGGGCAGAGTTGAGATGCTTTTTCGATGTAATTACCTAGCTTTAGTTGGAGGCGGACCACGTCCCAAATATCCATCTAACAAAGGTAAGTTATTTATGTACACAATAGATAGTACTAATCATGCGTGATGATATGGTAAACTCTATACTGCGATTACACGCTTACACTATTCTTTTATTTTTGTAGTCATGATATGGGACGACTTAAAGAAGCGAGTGGTGATAGAACTTGAGTTTTCCAGTACAATTAAGTCAGTAAAATTAAGAAGAGACAGAATCGTTGTTGCACTAGAGAACATGATCAAAGTTTACACATTTACTCAAACTCCTCAACAGCTCCACGTGTTTGAAACATACTCAAATCCCAAAGGTTAGTAAAGTATACCTCTGAGCAATAGATATCAAAATACCTATTCAAAATAGTGTAAAAATATGCTTTACATTTTACTTTTTTGGTTTACCCTTGTTCTTAGGACTCTGCGTCTTGTGTCCATCGTCTACCAATTCTCTATTAGCGTTTCCTGGTCAGGGAGTAGGTCAAGTAGAAATTATCGATTTAGGTAATACTGAAAAAGGTTCCACAACCGTTAATGCGCACGAAACTGCGCTATCGTGTATCGCCATGAATTTGCAGGTATTTACACTAGATTAAATATTGTGATGTTTTGCTTAAAATGCAATTTGGAAAGTATCAATAGTAAATTTTGTGGTGCTCATTTTTTTCTGCAGGGTACATTGTTGGCGACAGCATCAGAGAAAGGAACGCTGATAAGAATATTTGAAACATTTAATGGAACAATGGTTAATGAGTTAAGACGTGGTGCTCATTATTTTTTTGTGCAGGGTACATTATTGGCGACAGCATCAGAGAAAGGAACGCTGATAAGAATATTTGAAACATTTAATGGAACAATGGTTAATGAGTTAAGACGTGGTGCTCATGCTGCATTAATATACTGTATTAACTTTAACCATGATTCAACCCTGTTGTGCGTATCCTCAGGTTGGTATTCGCTATTAACAGTTGGAAGTTTGATTATTGAGTATTTATTGATGAAATTCACTATTTCACTTTTTTTTACAAAAGATCATGGAACAATCCATATTTTTGCTGTTGACGATCACAAGAAAAACAAACAATCCTCGTGAGTTTATTTTTAAACAAATTCTTCTACACTGATTATTGTTTTTATATCGCAGCGCAGCATCTTTTGATCAGTAGCAAAATTTTATTGTGCTTTCCGAATAGATTGGCGTCAGCTACATTCCTACCAAAGTACTTTAGCTCTAAATGGAGTTTTACACGTTTTCAAGTCACTGGTAACGCCCCCTGCGTTTGTGCCTTTGGAAATTCAGACCCAAACTCCGTTATAGTTGTATGTGGTGACGGCAGTTACCATAAATTTGGGTTCAATCCGCAAGGTACTTGTACACGAGAGATTTATGCCAACTTTTTGGAGATCGGCCAGTCGTCCAATGACCCTCCCAACTAAGGATTTTTCGAATAGATTGGCGTCAGCTACATTCCTACCAAAGTACTTTAGTTCTAAATGGAGTTTTACACGTTTTCAAGTCACTGGTAACGCCCCCTGCGTTTGTGCCTTTGGAAATTCAGACCCAAATTCCGTTATCGTTGTATGTGGTGACGGGAGTTACCATAAATTTGGGTTCAATCCGCAAGGTACTTGTACACGAGAGATTTATGCCAACTTTTTGGAGATCGGCCAGTCGTCCAATGACCCTCCCAACTAAGGACTGAGAATATAAGAGCCTCAGTATTTAATCTTTCATCGTCCCTATTTATCAATCAAGTTGCTAGCAGACGAATATTCTGCAAAAGTGAGCAAACTCGAACAATTAAGTTATTTTTACGTTGTGCTAATAAAATATTGATTGCAGCAATTTTGCAAGTACTTACTTGCCATACTATTGCATTTGAAAGTGTAAATAATTATTGTTACATGTTGAGTTTGGGATGAGATTAATTTCTATCTGGTTGATTTGTTGCGTGTGAGTGCAATGCATAATATATGTATGTATATACTTAAATGCGTTTATTTATATTGTTTGGTACAGTTGTCTTTATGAATTTATTTTTTTGTTAATTTAATTGTAGCCAATAAGTCAATCGTCTGTATATGAGCGAATCCAAATTTCTGTAAAAAATGATAACCAATGTGAAACGACAATTAATATAACTGTTTATGCCAAATTATAGTAAGGTTCATAAACATTTAAAACTTTCCACATGAGAACACTAGAAAAGCGTAAGTAATTTACAGAAGGAAATGTATATGTGTATTACTTGTCTAATGAATTTATGTAAATTACGATAAAAAATAAAATGATTTCGCAGTGATAAAATTTATTCGTACACAAGTATATACGTTTCATTCTAATAGTATTTATTTTTATGTATGTTTGTAAGTCATTATTGTTCAATTTCATTTCGATTCAAAATATTAATATTCACACTGCCAAATATGTTTACTTGAAAGTAATTGCTAGAATAATGATATTTTCGAATGATAATAATTGACTTGTCGTTTGTCCCATAATAATAATAGTTCCATACTATTTCTATTACAAATAGAGCTTAGAATTGATCTGTTTTTATGTGTTGCATAATATACAAAATGTGGTGGAGCGACGTGAAAAATTCATACGTTTCTTCTATTAAAAAAAGTTATAGTTTTTCAGTTGCATGCTTAATAATAATAAGAATCAAGAAGAACAATAAGGGGTTTCCTAACATACCGTATAGTAAAAAAATCAATACAGTATTAATTAACAACATTATAAATAATTGTAACAAAACTCAACAATGATAATAACTCTTATTTTTAATGCATATTTTGCGCTGTTGAAAAAGTTTTAGTTTTTATACAGTACAACAGCCTGTAGAGTACGACTTTTTTTAACATTAGATATCGTTTACAATAGTAATTAAAAATCTTAAATTTATGTCATCACACATCGAAAGAGGTATGTTAGGGTGGCTAGGGATCATTTCGTTTTATTTTCGAAATATGTAAAAACAAAATTATCGGGTAGCGAGGAAACTTTGGCGATTCGCACATATTTCGGTGAATTCTCGGTTTCAGAGTCGGGTTCATCTTCCTCCTCCATATTAGCCAAAAAATTTTCCTCTTGAGCAGCTAGCTCAGCCTCAAGTTCGGCTTCAATATCAAGATCGTCTTCCATTTGTTTGTGAGATTCTTCCAAGTGTTTCATAAGAACAGCGACAACAACATTTACGAGGACAAATTGAGCTAGTAGCACAAATACAACGAAGAAAAGGGGTTAAGTTCGGCTTCAATATCAAGATCGTCTTCCATTTGTTTGTGAGATTCTTCCAAGTGTTTCATAAGAACAGCGACAACAACATTTACGAGGACAAATTGAGCTAGTAGAACAAATACAACGAAGAAAAGGGGTGCAAAAATATTTGAAATACAACAGTTTTTCAAGCAGTCCGGACTGGAATCACATTTTTCTCTCAGAGTATCCTGAAATGGTTCAATAAAGAAAGCCACGTTTACATTTTGCCATAATCAATACTATCATCACAGAAAATGTAAAAACAAATATTAATAAATTGACGATAATACGACCGGTATTACCTTCATGATTCCGTTCCAATTGTCCCCAGTGGCCACACGGAACAATGTTAGAAAAGCCATACCAAAGTGATGAAAATTGGCATGATCTCCTAATCCTTCGCAAGGCTCGTCATTACAATCTTAATTTACCAAATAATTCTACACCTAAAGCAGAAAAAATAAAGAATAACAGAAAGAAGAGTAGCCCAAGATTTCCAACTTGTGGAAGAGCCTGCATCACGGTATCCAACAAGGCCCTTATTCCACTTGCCATTTTCAAAAGTTTGAGCACTAAAAAGAAAAACAGATAAGGAGAAAAGTTTAAAAAATAACTAGTTGTAATTATGATATTTTTTTATTTTTTTTTTATTTTTACCTCTGGCGATTCTAAGGACTCTCATAACTCTCATAATCGTTGGATTGATAGGAATCAAATCAGACTCCAACTTTTCGAGAACAATGCCCACAATGGACAAAATCACAATGAAAACATCCAAAACGTTCCACCTACTCCTAAAATAGCGCTCTATTCCTAAAGCTGACAACTTGAGGGCCAGTTCCATAACAAATACGGTTGTGAAGAAGTAGTTAAAAAGTTTAAGAATATATGACAGTTCCTACACACGCGATCAGGAAAAAAATTTAGTCAGATCAACACCAATAATAATCACTGTAAATTCAGGAAAAAGTATTACTGTATCAACACCACTTACTTCTGGCATCATATAAAATTCCATGGCCATTGTAACCACATTCAAGCCAATCACGCCTGCAATGGCCAAGTCAAAGTATTTCGATGTGACAAGGCCATGAATCCATCGACGATATTTTCCATAGTTGGCCCAGTACGGTGGCGCTCTTAACTCTGCAAGAAAGTATACTTGGTCATGTTTTTTTATAATTTTACTTGTTATGATTAAGAGCTTTGTGTGTAGGACTGCAATTCATTCGTACTCTTTCTTCGTTTTTCAAGTTTCCGAGCTCGTTTGATGAGTCGCAATGCTCTCTCTTCTTTCTCCTGCTCCTCACGACAGCGGTGAAAGTTTTCAACAACAACTCCAACAAACATGTTGAGAACAAAGAAGCCAACAAGCAAGAGAAAAGAGATGAAATATAGTAATCTCCATTCGTTGTAGTTTTCCCTTGGCTGGAACATTTTAAAAGATTGAGTTACACTTAGGGCAATTTTCAGTCTTTTATTATTTAAGTAGCCGATAAAGGAAATAGTAGCACTGTGTATGCTGTGTAAATGGTTAAAAGATTGCTTGTAAATACTACAGTTTTTTCTACCTGCTGGTCTACACCAGTCGCATCTAGCCCCGAGTACATGATTCCAACCCATCCGTCCTTTGACGAGAGGACAAACAAAGCCATTAGGGCTTGACCAAGGTTATCAAAGTTATATTTCTGGTTCACCCATTCATTCCCCTGTATAGACTCGCATTCTTTTCTATTCGTTACATTCACGAGATGTTCACCGCTGCAATAGTAGAACTTGCCTATTGTGTTTAAGAAATAATAAAAAAAAAGAAAAATTAGTAATGTCTGGAGGCAGCTGTTTGTTCCAACTAACCCTCTAGCCAGTCACTCTGGTCATAAATGTTTTATCAATATTATTTTATGGATTGTATAGCGTTTAGTTTTGACACAATGAAAAATGAATACCTTTAAAAAGCTGGACACCCAAAATACCAAATATTATGAAGAATGTGCAACATATCAAAACAATATTCCCGATAGGCCGGAGGGACGAAAGTAAAGTTTGTACAACTAACTTGAGACCTGGGGCTCTGTAAAAAAATCATAAATGAGTAAAGCGAATATTCTCTTTTTATAAGCATGTATTTCAATATATTACTGACCTATTAATGACTCGAAGAGGTCGCAGGGACCTCAACAGACGGAACACTCTCAGAATTCCAAATATTTTAGGACTGTAACAAAGTGAATGCAAAGAAAAATAATTTAGGTTTTGTTCTTTTAATCTTTATATTACAGACATGGAAAATTTAAATTAAAAAGTCAAAGCCAGTCAACAGATAACTTACCTATTCATAAAAAGCGACATAATTTGGTCTACAACAGATACACTAACAAGTACTCCATCCATAATATTCCATCCCGATTTAAAATATTGGGCAAAGCCACCCAAGGCAATAACTTTAAGTGACATTTCTGCCAGAAATATAACTGTAAAGAGATCATTGGAAACGTTAAGTATCGCTCTCTCAGTTTTGTCTGGAGGTATTGACGGCCGCTCCATTGCCAGTGTTATGCAGTTGAGCGCGATGAACAACAAAATAACTCTGTCAAACATTGGATGCTTGACAATGACATGACATCTATGGCGGAACCTGCATCAGGGAAAAAAAGTTGTAATGCAAGTGAAAGTTCCATCAAGGAAAATTGATTAAGATTCAACGGGATCATTCATGCGTAAAGACAAGCATACATACACACACAAATTATAATGTGTGCATGAAGAGTTACTTATATGCATCAAGTTAGATACCTGCTCTCTGGGGGAAACAAGAAAAAAGAGTAGTCACGTCGTTCCCTCATCCACTTTAGAGTATCCTGGATAATATATATAAGTAATATAATATATATATATGTAACACATATTAATATATATATATATATATATATATCCAAGTATCCCACCTGGCACTGGATTTTGAACGGTGTAAGTTTGGCACTACCAACAAGACTTGGCGAGGGTGGCGTTCCACCTTGGCTCCCGCAGCGAGATTCACACCAACTGTACAGTGGAAAGAAAGATAAAATACAAAATGGTTTACACACACACAATGCTGTCCCGAGTTTTCATTTTTTCGCTGAACTTGCAAAATAAATCTGAGTGACAATAAAGCAAATACATAAATATATATTTTTTGTTATGTTTTACCTGGTGTGGATATTGTTATTATTATTGTGATTAAGATTACTGTGGTCATTCATTTTCAGATTGGGGCTTAGACTACATCTCCTCTCCTTTTTCCTCTGCTGACGCTCCTCTCGCCAACTTTTGGCTCGCTTTAGACAGGGACTTCTTGTTGGGCTTGGAAGAGGACTTAAACTTTGAGGGCTAAGGTTAGGTGGTGTCAAATTATACGGACTTAAGCTATTTGGTGACATTTGAGGTACATGTATATCGACAGGCGATGGCGACGGGTGCAAATACGACGAAGAGTTGATAGACGAGTAGGAAACATGCGAACTTATAGCAGGTACAGTTATGTTAACGTTGATATTGTTGAGATTTATTACTGAGCCTGGTCTGCTCTCCGGATGCGGTGAACCCTTTACAATAGAAAGAAAATATCCGACGTAAAGGATGATGACGACAACATAATAATTCATCCATCATTCATGTCACTATAAAAAGCAAGTTGTCACACTATATGCATAAGCAGTAAGCATGCGTGCAAAAAAGTAATAGCTAAAAATAAAAAATACAAATACTCAAGTTTGTTAGCATCTGCTTATTATTTTTGGAATAGTGAACAAATAATGTGCATAACATTTTCCATGTTACTGTACTTGCAGTTAAAAAGTAAAGTACCATTTGTTAGTACAGCAAAGTTATGCGCAAAATTTTACAAGCACCGAAAAATGTTAAGATATAATCAAAAAGTATTAACAATTTATAAATATGTTAATAATTTGCTAGCATGTTCAAGCGAATAAAAATACATCTGCACCTGATTCCATGAGTTTGTAAGCTAAAAACAAGAGAGAGAAATAAGACAAGTCACAGTAAATATTACATCACAAAGTTAAGAGAACGGGTACACAAAAAAGAGAAAAAAACAACATCAGAGAGAGAGGATTAAATAATTACTTGCATGTAAAAAATCATAATCATACAGGAAAATTAATATCCAAAAAACATTTCCTATTTGTTGTACTGCATGTGTTCGTACACAAAAATCTCCAAGTAAAAAGAAAGCTTGTTCTTTGATATAAAGATGACCTTGATTTATACTACATCTGTCATCGTTCACAAAGAAAATACTAATGAATGTCCAGCCAAGGAAAACTTGTGTAGAAAAATTGGCTGGCAGCGGAATTGTCATCGTTCACAAAGAAAATACTAATGAATGTCCAGCCAAAGAAAACTTGTGTAGAAAAATTGGCTGGCAGCGGAAGACCATCATCATCAAGATCACAAGATACAGCGAAAACAACCTTGCCATATTATTCACCAAGAAGTATACGTATGACTCTGAAAATTGTTCTGAGTTATAATTGCAGTAGCTCTTCTAAATTGCTTTTGCTTCTGTAGGTATTTATTTATACAGCGGTGAAAGTAATACTGAAATATAACTTATGGGGCAAAATGGACGCTGCCATGAATGGCATGACATGACGCACGATAGACCTTCTCCGTGTTTGAAAATGAAAGGCTACTTGCTATATAACATTGTGCTTTCTGTTAGGTGTACAAATACATATTTATTATAGTAGTGGAGGAATTGTCAGCAGAGAAAAGCTGCTTTTTTGTGTCTATATTTATGTTTGTAATATATTATTCTATTATATCATTACGCTATTGTATATAGAGCTGTGGTAATACTGTTACTGTTAAATAATCTTGAGTGAAATTACGATTACAGTTTCACAAAAAATATCGTCTCAGTCAGTAGAATATATAGTTGTAATATATTGTTATTATATTATCAGCAGCAGAGAAAGAACAGCACTAAACAAAGAACAAGGAAAATGGGTAAGAAGACGAGAAAAAAACAGTACGGAGAAAGGAAAATATGGAGTTGGGAGAAAAGGGTTACACAGTCACGCAACGCAACACTCACCTCTGGGGTTGCTGCGGTGTGAGTGATGATGACAGGTGCAGGGACAAGGGCAGCCGAGCATCCAGGAACTATACTACTATGATTATGGCTATTATGATGATGATTGTTATTATTCGTTAAAGGGGCTGGACCGCGCGCTGCAACGATAGCCAGTGGTAAAGGTGGCGAGTCAACTATCGTATTAACTACTGCTGTAGTGGTACTAATAATGGTGCCTGTGCCACCAACACCGTCACCAATAGTATTAGTTTTATCTGGAAGCTCATTCCCGAGCAAACTCATTTTTTGAGCAAGTTCCAATCTCTTGCGCTCCTCATGCTGCTTTTCTCTTAGTGCTCGTTGTTCCCGTTCCTGTCTTTCTGAGGAGAACCCTTCCACCAAAATGGCAACAAGCAGGTTGAATAACACGTAGTTGCCAAAGGTCATTAAGGCGACAAAGTAAAGGGCTGCCCAGGGACTTGTCTTTTCCATCCCGTTAAAAAGAACGACATTCCAGTCTTCTTGGGTTAGGATCTGTTGTACAAATAGTAATAACATGTTTAGTGTTTTTCTATGCCAGGCAGCTGTCATCAAATTCCCACAAAAATATGAAAAAAAAAATAAAAAAGAGAAAATCCAGAGTGTAGCAGCAAGCACGCACACAATCATATATATAATTGGGTCAATTGTTGCAGCTTCAAAGGCAAGGGGGGAATGCAATGCAAAGGCGGTACACAATAATAATAATAGTAACGGTACAAAGATAAGTTATAATAGGTTTATTATCCACCGTCAATCATCATTTGAATATATCAACCTGGAAGCACGTGATGATGCTCCATAAAAGTGTGTTAAAGTTTTTTCGATCACATCTACAGGAATTTGCTTCAGGATCCGCCGAACAACACGTTTCGTTGCAAAACTTGCCATCAAAAATTCTCATTCCAAGCAAACTATATCAGAGACAGAGAGGCATAGTATATATATAATACAGAGAAAGAGAAAGAGAGAGAAAAAGAGAAAAATCATAAGTATCAACAAGACAATACAATATTTTTCTACTACTTCAACACAAACAATTTATATTTTTTATATTTTTTAATGCTAAGGAGCATTATTATCTTGTAGGTAATGCATAGTATACGGGATATATATCATCAAATAAATTCAATTTTTATATAAATTGACATCACAATATAGTAACAATATTTAAAGAATAGTAAATTTTATAGAGGGAAAAAGTAGAAAAAATATGGGATTTATTTATTTTATCATGATCATTATCATAACCAGATAGAGAACGCACATTACCAGTTACGGATAAAACAGCACACTATAATAATATAATATTGTATAAATAAAGAAGAAGAATTTTATAAAGAAGATTATAATGGATAATACACCAAAATACCATCATTACCTACTCAACTTATTGTTGTACATTTATATATTTAATATGTGGGATGTGGGTATTGCTTGATTGTCTCGCCTGGCCACGAAGTTTAGGGCAGGTAAAATAATAATATGTATATTTTGAGACATATTTTTAATGCATTTACTAATTTATTGTGTGTGGAGTGGAGGTGAAGGTCTGTTTACATGGACCGTTTTTTCAGCAAGGTTTTTTTTCTTGAAAATTGTGCACCAGACTGTTGTTTATGCAAATGTAGACATTAGACATTGGTATCATAATTTATATGCAACTATTTATATATAAAAATAACTAACTAACTGTAAACAGCTGTACAGAAGTAGTAGTAGACTAGTAGTCGTCACCGCTGCTTACATTTTTTATACAAAAGGAGAAAGCTCACTCTATAGAAAGCCATGCTGATCGTCAATTATTCATGCTTGAGATATTTACAAGTAAAAACGCTGTAAAGCGTTATATTACACGAGGACATGCAAAACGCTAATAATAATAATGCTTTTTACTGTACAACAGACAGCCATTATGTGTGTGTGTAAGCAAACGCATTCATGCATGCAAAAAGTTGACAGTCATTTGAGACTGTGTGTGGTGGTGTTGTTGCAGGCACAGAGGAGAACGATAGATATTTAAGCGGGCGCATTCATGCATGCAAAAAGTTGACAGTCATTTGAGAATGTGTGTGTGGTGGTGTTGTTGCAGGCAGAGAGGAGAACGATTTATATTTTTTGACACATTTCAGAGCAATATAATAAATATACATGGGAAAATAAGGACTGGCATTCAAAGCAAAATGGTTAGATGGTGCAATGTAAAAAATTCAAAATGCTCTCAGCATCAGGTTTCAAAGAAGGGAAAAAATGAAGCATGGTGTCCATTTGATTGATGACCCCGTAACCCAGATTTTGCGCCCCTGTTTACTTTGTAAACAAAAAAGAAGAAAAAAAAACTGAAAAAAGTTGTTTTCTAGAGCACACACGACTACTACTTGCCTGAAAAACCGTAACCAATGCCCAGAGCAAGGAATCGAAATTCTTTCGGTCACAGTGTTTTGTAATTTCCTTTGTCACAGGATCTGGACCAATCGCGCAGAACTTGCAGCCAAATAAGTTCATCCCGAGAATACTGTATTGCATTTGAAGAGAATGCAACGTGGAATAAAAAAGCAAGATGGTTTTATAGCACAATATAATTATTGTATATTTTTAAACAAAAGAAGAAATACATTTATACTAAAGAGTCATTCGTACTCTAAAATGTAAGTACTCTATAATTTTGTTGGACGTAAAATACTTTAGTTTTTAAAGACTATAGCAGTTAAAGTCAATGTAGCAGCATAGAGCTTGTATATAAATTTATATGAATGTATATGGTCGCATTTATATATGTTTGTGTAGTGTCTTTATAAATTATTAGTAGTACATAGAGAGAAATTACATTTCATTTCAATATTTGCAAGCCAACATGACAAAAAATGACAGAAAATTACGTGTGAAATGCTCAAGTAATTCGTGAGTGATTTTTTAGCAAACAAGAAAAAAGTAGCGTCGTGTTCAATGACATGACATCATTCACTCGTTTCTAGTAAAATTGTAAACAGATGCCAATTTATTATTGCCAATACACAGATTTAACAAAAAACGAGCATTAAAAATATTTTTAGCTGTATTTGTCGTTCAGTGTTATAGTTAGTTAGGTATGTTGAAATTAGTATAATTTGTTGATAGATAAAAAAGCTGCAAGAGTCTATACAAGAGTAAATATATGCATTGAGTTATAATGTAATAATATTCATGTTTATCAGTTTTTTTCAGCTTTAAATTGTGTCTAGTCATATCCGGTCCAAATAACAAGTAAAACAATGGGGTAAATAAAACAAATGCATTTCTTTAGGTTGGAGTAAGTAACTTGTCAATCTTGGTTTCCTACAAATGAAAGCTTTTGACAAAGGCACAGAAGAAGGTAAAAATGATGAACATGTCTGTTTTTTGCACTCAAACAAGAAATGTTGAGTAAAAAATGTCAGTTGAAAAGTTCTGTTATTAAATTTTAGAACAAAAAATATTTCAATTCCCTAAAACTGCAGCTAAATCTGGTTTAAACTAGTATTTTAAAAGCTGATGACTTTCAAATTTTTAGAAGGTTAAGAAACATAAATAAACACTACGTTCACTAACATTTAAAAATTTTTTTTGACAATGACAATGCATACATCGGCTTGTAATTTTCTGCTGACTCTTTTGTAAACTAAAAAGCTATTGTTCTTGTTTATTGACGTGACAGCTGACATGTAGGTACTTTCATTTTCATTTCGTTGGATATGTGCATATATACACACAACTTATTATTTTCTAATTTAGTTCAAATAGCTAAACTACCCACACCGGTTCGGAAGGTCATAGTTAATGGATTGTAGGAATCGGTTAACCTGGTACAGAAAATATATGAGAACAGCTAATGTATGAATGCCCGCATTATGATTCATTTTCTAAAGTTGCATTTATTTTTAGTATGCAAACTTTATCAACATTAGCTGGTGAAATTGCCGATCGTGCCGATCAAGATAAAAAAGTTTGTATTAAGTAACCCCAATAATAAAAACTATGCATACATCAATGACATTACTAATTTGCATTTTTGTTTCATCACGTAAAAAGTTGTTGGATTCTGAACGTACCTGAAAATGAAGATAAAAAGCACCAAAAGGCCAAAGAAAACTGCGACGTTATCCATTGTTTTCAACATGACCACAAGTTGTCTTCTCAGGTTGGGTAAAAATCTCACAAGTTTGAGTATTCTAAGAAGTCGAAAGGTTCTCAAAACGGAGAGAGCCCCTCCTCCACCTCCATGATTCCCATCAATAATCCCTTGGATAATCTCAACTACCGAGAGAATGACAATAATCCCATCAAAAACATCAAACCCATTACTCACGTAGCCCACAAGCCCGTAGGAAGTCAATTTGAGAAGCATTTCCACGAAAAACACTCCACTAAAAACTAGGTTGCTCATCTCTACCGTGGCAGTCAACCAGTCAGGCTATCGTCGTCGTGATCATCATCATCATTGTAAAAGGCAGGCATGGTTGTATTCGACATTGTACACCATTAGGCAGCGAGAGCAAGAGGAAAAGAGAATAGAAAATGGGAGAAAACGAGATCAGATCATCGTTGATGGGTTATGCATAAATAAACATGTTATGTTATGTTCTTCTGAGAGACTC
>JAANSP010001467.1:0-15298 GCA_036850745.1 Homidia socia | reverse complement strand
AATCTATTCACCGAGGAAACAGATTAGGCAACACAACAGATGATACTAAGATTAATTCTGACATTGGCAAGTGGTTTAGAAACCAAGGATACAGCAATAATGAAAAGAAAAGCACCCATGACCCCACGCAGCACGAGAAGCAGGAAGATCCGACTGGCAGTGACCACAGCTCTGAATCAGATTCGGAAAAGGAAAGTTCCAGCCACAACGACGCAGTTGTCATCGAACCATCGGAATGAGCTTGTGTCAGTTTTACGAAGTAGTAATAGTGACAAAGGAGTTAAAAATGACCAAAATAATTATTCTAATAACGAATTCGATTCAGTGAAGCTAGTTGGTGTCGACAAGCATGTAATCAATAATCAGAAAATAATTCCAAAAACTGCTGTTATACGTAATTGGGCTTTAGAACACAACGTCACACAGAAATGTTTAGGTAGCTTACTTTCTATTTTACGCGGTTGGTTGCCGCACGATTTATTTCCAAAGGATCCACGTACGCTACTGTCAACTCCAACATCTTTGACTACATTAAATATTGTTGGAGGGTGCATGTACCATTTTGGAATTGAGAAAAATTTGATGAGGGTTTTAGAAGCAGGATTTACTTTAGAGCCTCCTCTTAATATAAATAATTGTAAAGATTTGCCAAATCTTTTAACAGTTACTATAGGAATTGATGGGCTACCAGTAAGTAGAAGTTCCAATGCTCAATTTTGGCCTATATTAGGATATGTAGATGGGGCGAAAGAAAAGATTTTTGTGATAAGTTTGTTCTTTGGTGAACAAAAACCGCAGCAAGTTAGCGAATTTTTAGAACCATTTGTAACAGAAATGAAAGAATTAGAAAGCAGCGGAATTATTTTTAATAATATTCATTATAGCGTTAGAATTCGTTGTATTATTGCTGACGCTCCGGCTCGTAGTTTTATAAAATGTTGTAAAAATCACAATGCATACTACGGCTGTGAACGTTGTTTTAGAAAAGGCAAGTGGCGAAGGCGAGTAACATACGCTGGAAATGTTGTTGCGGAGTTATACACTGATGAATCCTTTACTGACGAAAAGTTTTCGTACCATCGAGACGGTTACAGCCCACTTCTTGAGTTACGGTTAGGAATAGTAAGTCAAATACCTTTAGACTATATGCATTTGTGCTGTTTAGGGGTTATGAAGAAACTCTTGATCTTATGGTCAGATAATAAGTCCATTCCTCATAAACTTGCTCCAAAAATTGTTCGTAAGATAACTACAAAATTAAATAGCTTAAAAGAACACATTACTCGAAACTTTAATAGAAAACCTAGGGGGATCAATGAATTAAAACATTGGAAGGCAACTGAGTTTAGGCTGTTTTAGCATACATTGGGCCAATTGTGCTCGAAGGAAAGTTAAGTACAATTAAATTCTTACATTTTGTAAAGTTTCACACAGCAACGTATATACTTTTATCAGATGCTGCTGACAACACGGATTGGGTTTTGTACGCTGGTAGTTTACTTTGCCAATTTGTAGAGGAGTTTGGAAAACTATATTCGAAAGATTGTTGCGTATACAATGTGCACATGCTATCCCATTTACATTTAGATGCTTTAAATTTCGGCAGAGTTGACAACTTTTCTGCTTTTCCATTTGAAAATTATATGAAAACTTTGAAGTCTTTTATTCATACTCATAAAAATCAGTTATCGCAGGTTGTCAATCGAATTCGTGAAAGAGAAGAATTGTTATTTTATGAGCAGTCACTTATAAATTATGAAAATAAGTATTTTGTGTTTAAACAGCAAAAGGACAATTGTTATATCACTAGCAAGTCTAATATTTGTATATTAGTAAAAATTTGTGAAGAAACAGAGAAATGTATGGTGTTATATTTTCAAACGCAGTCAGAAGTCTCCTGGTATCCTTTTCCAAGTAGTCAACTGGGTATTTATTATGTTACTGATTTAAGTAATGTTGCTGAAAAAATTGATGTGAACAATTTAGTTAGAAAATGTATGATTCTTCCATATAAATCTAAGTATTTAGTGATTCCATTGTGTAATAATAAATGTTAAAAACAATAAACAAAATTTGTACTCATTGAAATTTCATCGTTTTTGAATTTTTATTCTACATGCGAACAAGCGACGAACCACTAGCTTAATGCACGATGTCATTTAAATACCAAATGTTTGATGCATAAACGATATCGATTTCTTGACGCTATATAGTTACTCTATGACCTAGCTCATAAACGGTATCGAAAAATCGGTATCTAATCGACGTTGTCTCTCTGGTAACTTTTGAGCGTCAGAAAGTGTTCCATTTATGTACAAAATCGATGGACAGTTTAAGATATCGTTTCGATACTTTTTAGATGAAAAAATGTTTGTTGGGAAGGTAGTAAGAAGGTCAGACGAATGAGGATGTAACATTTGCAGTTCATTTCCTACTTCCTTGCAGCAGGTAATCGCAGCACTGTGCTGTCATCATGCATCATCATGAGAAACAACCGCTTTCCATAAATATTAATTTTTTTTATCAACAGTTTCTATGAAAATGTAATGAAATAAAATAAGTAAAGTGAATTAAATGGAAAAAAATAATGGGTTGGTGACTGGCGTATTTATAAGAGAAATGTATCAACAATAACAACAACAACAACAAAAACGATGACGACGACGGTGCAAGTACTATACAGTGATATACTGCTTTTCGCAAACACTTTTACAATGACAGGCTGTACATCAACTAATGAGCCTAGTGGAAAAGTAATATGTATTACTACAATATATACCGGCTGCTGCAGCCACCGCTTATTTAACTTGTTGTGTGTTGGTCTAGACGATAGAATGGGAAATAAGTAGTAAAGCAAAACACACGAAAAGAAAATATTTATAGTAGATTTTTTTTCTTTTTTCATTTTGTCTGCCCCAATCCAATCACCCATACCCATACGTATGAAAGGTAACGAAAAAGAAATATTGGAATTAATGTGCTTGAGATACAACTGCTGCTGCTGTTGTAGTTGGTCAAGAAATACATAAAAATATAAGCCTATGCTCGTTTCTGTTTTGTGTAGCCATTAAATGTGCATGCAAATGGTAGCAGGAACATGAATTGTTATTGTTTTAAGTGCCATTGCTGTTGCTGCTGCTGCTTCATTCCATCATCATAATATTAACCGCTATGGCTAACCGTCGTCCAAGTCATTAGTAAGTAGTTTGCATTTGCTGTTTTTTTGGAATGCAAAAACATTATGCTGTTGTAATAACCTATCTGATAAAAATGGAAAAAATAATATAGTTAACACCATACACACAATAATGATATGATTTGAAAAGCAAGAAAAAAATGAATGGCGTGATAGTTTTAGTTAGCCATGGAATAATTTTTATATTCCCGACCAACAGATTTCATTTCGTGATGGAAATCATTTTTTTTCTCTTCTATTCTTTTTTTATCGCACTGGTTTCTCTCGTTTTTTTCTAGCCTGCTTACTTATAGCTCACTTTTTTCTTGTAGATTGCTGCACCCATGTTGTTCATTCATGTTGCACGGAATACATGAATTGGTGACAAGTGGTCTAATAATGAAAGTGCACATGCTTCCTTTATGTATTACTATTCTAGAGCTGTAAAATGGCACGCATATCCCCTAGTCGCAGTCTGGTCTTTACAACAAAAAGAAACATGGGTTTACCTGACTACTTACACCTACATAATTTTTTAACAATGGCAAAAAAATCAGCAACACTCGGCTCAATTTTTTTTCTTACTCTTTTTGCCAATGTTGCATGCTGGTGGAATGTGTGGTGTGGTGCACTATAAGGCATGAACATGTACATGGTACCTGCTTTGGTACGTAGGTGTATAGGCAGCACCAATGATTTGCCTTTGCTCACAGGTCCGTGACATATAAAGCTGTATGTTGAGTGATCAATTTGATTATGATGTCATTCAAATTATTTACCTCTCACTGGCTCGCTCACAATAAGTACGCAAATGCCTACACACATGCGTGTCTGCCTAGCAGTCGGTTAGTATTCAGTGAACAACAAAGCAAAGCGAGTAGCAGCCTTTTTTTAAAATGAAAGGCTTATGTTTCTAAATAGCTTTTCCAAGAATGAAAAAAATAATACTGACTGACCCATTTTTAAAATCGAGCCATCATTCTGCTCATGAAACATACAGTGGAGAAAGGGAGAGCTGATACTGTAATATAAAACTGCTTTGACGAGCACACAGTATCGATTTGTTTTTGTTTTTATAAACGAAACTGCCTGGATGGTCAAATTACAGAGATATTTATTTAAATCAACTCCGCGTATGTTTTTGCTTGCAATTAGCTGATTCCTGGCTGGAAATAACTGACCTGAAAAAAGAAGGTTTTTAAACCGCAGAATACTTTTAAGGCTGCCTTGCATTTTATTTAAAAACCTTTCGAGCAACCATTCTGGGATGATGTTGTGAAATAACAACAAACACTAATAAATAAGAGGGGAGGACGCGGAGCACATTGTTTCACCACATGAGAGAAAATTGGAAAATGTTCAAACACACCACACCATAATATTCTGTTTATATGCATGCATATATTTTATAAATACTCGTAATCAATTGCGATGATCAACAGCAGCAGCAACATTTGGAAACATCAAAGGGACGGACGGACATTCCACTCTAATGATAAATTTGGAAAATGTCATGGTCATCATTGTCGTAATGATGATGATCGCTCTATCCTTTGAAGTAGCACTGGTGCTAACGGTGGTCTGTTGACCGGAAAATAGTGTGTTTGGACTAGAAATAGGTTTGTCCACCGTTTTCTACCGTATTATCCGTACTGTAGTATCATTGGTGATGATGCTGTAGGCTTTTTGAGTGGAAAAAGGTAAGGATTCTCTCATCCCATTTCATCTTCCGACTGGTCAATACACATGTTGTCTACATAACAACGCAAAAAAAGAAAGAGATGAAAACAATAGAGGAGCACATATGTAGGTTGGATTTTGTGAGCTTGTGAATAGTTTGTTGATTTGCTTTTACCGTCGAATGGTTTCCTCGTGTCAACGTAGTGCCAGAAATGTTGTTGTTTTGTTTATCAAAACCTGAATAGGAAATTTGGGCCATTGGAAAATCGAGCATGTGTAAAAAATTGTCTTTAGCACACATGACCTGCATTTTATAATGTACCCTTCATAATAATTACAAATTATAAATGATTTTTTAGAAAAAAGTAAAAACGGTGGGAAATCGATATTTTTTGGGTGATGTCAATGCGCCGTAAAATGCATGTCCAATCGAGAGGCAAAACAGAGCTAGCAAATAATTAAAAAATAAACTTTTTATATTGTCCTCGTTCAATAATATTAATTACTTGTTTTGTAATTGCATTGAACTTTTTTTGTTTTCCACACAGAACGCCTATAATAAGTCATTATTGTTATACTATGTTTATCTCTGCTCCACACCACCACAACAAGCGAAAAACTTTTTTTATAGTTTATAGCCCTTTTCATGACGACATGTGTCTATACCCATCACAGTATTCAACTACAATGAACATGTTCAAAGAGTAGCTAAAAGTTACAAGAGGTGTGGAATGGAGCAAGTGGATGGATGAATGCACGACTGTCGTCAGATTTTACTAGTTTTTTACAGCAAAACTTGAAATAACAGGTTTTTTATTGTGTATGTACTTGTGTGATTCTCTAATTGCCCGATAAAAAACAGTATCGTTTCGTGTGAGAGAGTGTGGTGGTGGACAGGAAATCGTAAGCGACCAGTTTCTCTTCTTCTTTTTTTACCGTCGGGAGCAAAAATAGTGAGTACACTTTATGAAAATATTATGGCTACATCATGTCGTAAAATGTATGACATTTTATCGCTTGTTTTTAACAGACGGGCAGAAGCAGTGGGAAAAATTTCTAGCTGCGAGAAAGGGAGACAACCAGAAAGCAAAAAAGGTATTACGACGATGATGGTGGTGGTTGGCTTGTTTTACGTTTACAACTTTTTTTAGCGCTGAGCAATCGTTTCATTGTCATGATGATGATCAAGTCGTAAGTCATGATAATGCAATGCTAGTACGTCAATTTCAAATTACATACGTTTTTACACCCATACATATTTTTTATCATGGTATACATGCAAGTGGATTGGATCAAAGCAAAGAGACAGACGAAAAAAATATATAAAAAAGTTTATTTTTAAAAAGTCATTTAGTTAAGCTATATAAGTAGCATGATGATATTACACTGAGAATCCATGCACAATGTGCAAGGGACAACCAACAATTGTATTGTGCTTGCTGCTGTTGTGGGATTACTCGTAGCATGCTCAAAGTCTGAAAAAGTTTTTAAAAAATGCCGGTAGTAGTAACTCTATGAAACTTATATTGCTCATACTCAAGTGTTGTGGTAGTAAAAAAAACCAAGACTTTGATAATGTCGATGCTGATGATCACGATGACTGTAATGATGTAACTTTTTAACAGTGAAGAGAAAGGAATAAGTATAATATGTACAATGGTGAAAATAATAAAAAAGGGACACGACGACGACAACGACGAAAAAGATACAAGCTCTCTAATGACATCAGCAGCCTCCAAGTTGGCTCAATAAAATTACACACATCAGAGTGCAGTAGAAAAACAAGCAGTGGTAGTGATGGGAAGAGAGAGAGAGAAATGTACACAAAGAGAAGGGAGATACTTGCGTATAGTAAAAGAGAGAGTTTTGTAATCCTTAAATATGTACATTATTGAGAATGCAAGTATGTAAGTAAAGAACATCTCCTCAAACTACTTGAGTTTGTTTCTTCTTCTCCATCTGTTTTAATGTACTTTTTATGTGGCCAGCAAGCTTGGCAAGAGTACTAATAAATTTCCCCTTTTTTCTTCTCTCTCTCTCTCACACTAGCAGCCTCCAAGTTGGCTCAATAAAATTACACACATCAGAGTGCAGTAGAAAAACAAGCAGTGGTAGTGATGGGAAGAGAGAGAGAGAGAAATGTACACAAAGAGAAGGGAGATACTTGCGTATAGTAAATGCGAGAGTTTTGTAATCCTTAAATATGTACATTATTGAGAATGCAATGTAAGTAAAGAACATCTCCTCAAACTACTTGAGTTTGTTTCTTCTCCTCCATCTGTTTTAATGTACTTTTTATGTGGCCAGCAAGCTTGGCAAGAGTACTAATAAATTTCCCCTTTTTCCTTCTCTCTCTCACACAGTCAAAGAGCCAGTAATAAACAGCAATGGGGCTGTATAATAGAAGCATACTGTCGTGTATATAGCACAGAATATAAGTATTATATGGGTGTATACATGCCCTCTGCCTACTCGCACGCACATATTGCTACTTAACTAAATGCTGCAAACAACTGGAGAGTGGCAAATGACATTCCAATTTGAATTGGTGACATTGCTACCCCCGTTACCATGTATATACAGTGTACATATTATTGTTATCATTATTATGCAATGCAGAAAACGCACATTTTCGGTATAGCTTTTTGTATATCGGTTACAATTTTCTATGGAGAAAGTATATTGCATATATCCTTATATTGACCATGGGAAATGGTTTTTACTTGAAAACTCAACACAGCAGAAAACAAATCCAGTCTTTTATTCATTACAAGTGGCAGGCAGCAGCGGTAGTTGACATTACAAGGACACACAACAACAACAGCAGCAGCAGCAGCAAGTTTTTTTGTACATGGATGAGAGCAGTATTCATAGACCTTAGCAGAGCGAGAAACCATACATGTACACATATGTATTCCTTTTCCTGATTTCGTTCAGTGCTCCTCTTCCTTTGCAAGAAAGCATTTATTTGTGCTGCTAGTAAAGAGAGGAGAATAATAACCGCAAGAGCTGCATTAGGTACTTGTGTGCCAGCAAAACAGCAGCAGACTTTTCTTGTTGTTTGCATAAGCAGCAGTGGTCGTGGTATAGAATGTCTGGAAAATAAATACTTTTTTTCAAATGGATATTATTCTCTGTGTATCGAGGAGAAAGAAGGAGAAGAGGACAAAACTTTTTTCCTAGTTTTCTAGTGTTTGAACTGTCTCACTGGCTGATAGTTGGAGAATATCATGTCCAAATAAATAAATAAATCAAATTCATGATGGCAGTAACAGGGAAAATGCTAATGGGCATTTCAACTCTGACTCTCTCTCTCGCTCTTAGTTTGTATTTACAGTTGGCACAAACTACTACATGGATAAATTGTTTACTTTAGATTTTCCCCATAATAGTTCTAATGAGTCTTTTTTCTCAAATTACCTATCTGCTTGTGTGCACCAAATCATTATTAAACAGCTCAACAGGGAAAAAACTGTCGAACTGTGAGTTTGATGATGGGCGAGGCAATGACTTTTTACCGGAAAATCTCCTGCTGCTTCTACTCTTTAATTATTAACAACTTTTTTAAAAATGGCCTTGTGCCACAAAAAAAATCCCTCTCTTCCCAAAATTATTGATGTAAACACCATTATTATTTTTTATATTTGGGATTACCTTGGCCATTGGTGAAATGATGATAGTGAAACCATAATCCGTTATGCATGCCCTTCCATACAGGAAGAAAACAACTCTCTCTCCGCAAATAATTCTATTTTTACCATTTCATCGTTACGAATTTATTAGTTTTGCACGTGCCTTATTTATTCTTCTACGCAGAAACCTTTAAACTAAATGAATGTATCTACAATCTAGCTTGTGTAATTGCAAGAATTTCTTGACGTCCGACCTGGAAAAATATAAATCTTTTAGTAGATCTTTCAATCGAATTAGGTAAAAGAATTTTATGCAACCCACAAGTAAACTTGCTTTTTTCTCTCTTCCATTTTGATTGACTTTCTTTCCTGCAAATCCAACTAGTAAGTGGGTAAAAGGTTGGACGATGTGTGTGGCTGGGATACTCTCAACTTTTGTCCTAGCACATCTCTGAATCATCATCTGGTGCATGTTGATGCTCATGATGATGACGATGATGAATGTACGTCCTTATGTAGCTAGTTGTGTATGTATAACTTTTCTTTTTTTCCTTCGTATGTACTTGTTTAGAAATGTATTCAATCACGTTTGCTATGCATGCTGCTTACAAGCGTATACACCACCAATGTTCACAACACAAAAAAGCCAGCAACTTTCACCTCCTTTGGGAATGTAACTTTTTTGAAAATTCAATTGAGCAGCTTGAAAGTTCAAATGGTTTTTTTTCACCAGTCTCCACTCTCTCGCATAATGCTGGTTGGTGGTAGTTGGATTTTTTTTCACGTAACACTTGCCAAACATACATATACCACCACGACCGCCACGGTCATCATGATCATCATCGCCACCACCCATCATGGACATTTTTATTATATCTATTTCTATTGGATATACATAATGGAAGGAATACACAAGTCGTGAGCAGAAAAAAGGCGAAACCTTCAAGTCAAAAAGTTAAGTCAAGTATGTAAGTTATGAGAATGAGAAGAATAGCAGTTATAATGGTGGTGATGGTAGAAATAGATTTTTCTATTTGGATATTTTTCTATCTTTTTTTCCTTTTCTCTAGTTTTCAGCAGCAGCAGACCAAAATCCTCGTCGTCATTGACATGGCCATTTTTTTTCTTCCTACTTGCTTTTTTTCTATTGAATAAAAAAAGAGTAAATGAAAGTAGGCTGGAGGAGAGAAGAAAAAAGTGTACAAAGGTGGTGGTGCTTTTTTCAGAGTAAAGTACTTTATTTTATAATATATACTTTTTATACATAAGTAGTGGTACAAGTAGTGACGATGAATAAAACTCATTTTATGGAGGAAATCAAATTATTGATCTATGAAGCAAGGTAAAATGAGGAAAGGGAAACGGGAACCTTTTCCCCATTTTTCAACATTTTCCAATTCTTCAACTTCCTCACATCTCTCCCTCTTTCTGCCTTCAATAATCAAATTATTCTGGTGACAATGGTTGCTCCAAGGAGAGGGCGAGTAGCTACTTGTGAAGCGTAGCAAAAAAACGGGCGTCTTCTTTTTTAAAGTGGGCTCGCATCAAACACTACTATACTTTTTACTGCTACACCTTCAAGATTACATCTGTTTACTATAAACTCCCACGGCTAATTTCAGTTTAACTTTTTACTCCATTTTAAAATATTTAAATGTTTGACTTCAATTAGCAGACATTTAAAAATTAAATATTTTGCTTCCGTTTTTAGGGAACAATTTACGAGTTGGATGCTGGAAACTGTTTAAAGTGAAAGTGAAAATCAACAAACATTTTATAACAAAAGTAAGTATGCTGCTGAATTAGGCGTCAGCAGCAGAAATCCAATATATTTAAGTAACAACTTTATTCATTCCAACAAAACTTGATGATGCTAATGACAAGTTGTTGTTGCTGCTAATGAAACGTAAGTGCGGAATATAGTGCTTTTCTTTCAGCGAATTATATTCATGGTCAATTCCTGTTGTTGGTGCCTACATACATTACGTATTATTGTGGGAGCAGCCATGACCATTATTATTATTATTATTATATCTTATGTCCGACCACAAGCTGATGTTAATTTCCCTTTTAAGTTGTTGAACTTTGCCAATACATAGCTACTGTGGAGCTAATGTACAAAACTAAATAAGTTATTTCACCAAACCAGTTTTCATTTATTAGCCGGCACTTAATATGACATGCGTTGCTATAAATTTAGAAAATCCAATCAGCTTTTGAAAATGTGCCTTTCCCGTTCTACTGTCATTATCATGAGTTTGCCCAAGGCCTGGAAACAAATTAACCGGAAAAGGGAAACAGAAACATAATATTCATGTGAGAAAAGGAACCTCGTCTCCCATACTCTCATCATCATCATCAACAAGATTGAAAATTTAGCCCAATGTAATTTAACTTTCATTTACAACACACAAGTACTTGGAATAAGCAACCAAATAATATCAAGTGTTTCCAATGGATGACTACATCACCGCGCTAGTCAAGCGTATACATACTTATTTTGGTGAAATTACAGACAAAGTTGTTGCCACTGTGGCTAAAATTCTTCGAATGTCGTATCTTTGCTCGCTCTATTCTGGGATAAATTGGATTTGGTCAGTTTGTAGGTAACTCAAGTAGACAAGACAGGGAAGTGATCCATTACTACCTACAAAACAAAATTTTCTTGGTAAATACATTCCCTCCATTTTTCAAGTTAAAACATGCTACGGTGCTGTACAACAACGGCATGGCTACTACCAGTCCAAACCATTCCACTGAAAGAATCCAGACAACAGCACAAATTGAAGGAGTTGGTACGAAAATTATTCTACGATTATCATCATCGTCGTTTTCTTCTTGTTTATCAATTTTCCAATATATTCATTTCACTGTCCTATATCAGTTTACTGTACTCCTTCCAAAAATATAATTAAAAGCGTGCACAATCAGCTATTTTGAGTGCCTTTTCCATTGAAAAAAATCAGTTTACCGAGGAAAACAAAATGTACAGTGTAAGCAAACGCTGGGAAAAGCTGTGGCTGTGAAATCACATGGCATACTTACAATTCGTTGGCTACATAAATGCTAGCTTCTCTTTCAGCTTTCTACAACATATTTTCTTAGAATGTGATAATGTAATTACACTAAAGCTTTAAAAGTAGTAATAAGTCGAAAAGGAATAAGTTTATACGCGTCAATGCTTTACCTGCGAATTATAAATGCGCTCTCACCACTGCTCGCAGTTTCTTCTTGGTAGTACATGTACGTTTTTTAAAAGGAAAAGTATTTATTTATAAGTATAAGCAGAAAAACGATTTACTTTAAAAATTTCGATTAGGATTTCTCCAATCGATTACTGGACATGTTTCTAAAGATAAATAAAAACGATGGTACCACTATTCACGACCGTACGCTTTGATAATTTCATTTTATAACAAAACTTTAAAAGTGTGAATGTAGCCATAAAGCATAGTGTAGCCATGCGCATGCCACGAAATGTTGGAAAATGTAAATCCATATTATGCTTATTACAAATAAATAATTACTTTGAATTATTAAACCATCTGTGGGAAATGGGCATTTGCACAGGCATGTTAAGAGAATAATACTGTTTTATATGAAGAGTATGTAGTATACATTCACATTGTATATTGTACAGCATAAAAATAGCAATCGTGTATTTTAATTGAAACCCATTTTAATCGTTGTTGCCTTCTCCTTGAAATCCTTGAAGGTATAAAAAAGTGTGTCACACGCTACCACCAGCAAAGAAACCACACATTGCACACAATAATCATCGTCATCATCATCACAGCCAACACGAATATCATCAACAAACACTACTCCTATGTGAACTATATCATTTGTGTGGTCTCCTTGTTATTTCTCTTGCCATTTTGATTTCCAATCGACTAACGTTCCTCTTAATTAAACATTCTAACCATTCCATTGCTGCCGCCACGGCTATTTTGAACCTTCTCCCACATTATACGTTCCTCTTAATTAAACAATCTAACCATTCCATTGCTGCCGCCACGGCTATTTTGAACCTTCTCCCACATTAATTTCCTCCTTGAGGCTTAATGAGCATTTCAAATTTTCAGGTACTTAAGTACCTTGTTCTTGGCCCTCATATATTTTTACTTAAACTTAATAAAAAAAGCATTTTCCCCGAAATATCATAAAGCACTATCGTCCCAGAAAATATTTATTTGTGTTTTTCCCGTGATCTTGCTTGGGCTTGACCGTGAGACGAGACTAAAGTAGTAAGCTAGCATAATATATCAATCATTCTGTAGGCAGCTGATTTTCTGCGAAAACTAGTAAAAAATTTAAATCACAATAGTAATGGCACATAATCAATATCAATCTGCAAACTTGTGCAGCACAAGACATGGTTATTCCTTGTACCAAAACTAAAATAGCAAACTAGGCAAGCACATTGTGTACCTCAACTGACTGTAAATGATGTCGAATACTTTCTAGATGAAAAAAATGTCTGGCAGACTTTTCTCATTGATAATAAATTCCTTTGGAAGTTGAACACATTTTGAAGCGCTAATGATTGTAGTCACGCGGACGACCTTGGAGTGAATAGGTATCTCCCCAAGAGCTAGACACCTGTCTGATGCTTTGTCAGATGACTAACAACAATCCATATAGCAATTACCTTTTTCGCGTGGAACACACTCAAAGTACTACTAAAATATTCTGTGACAAGATAGGTCAAATTAAATAAATTGGCAAAAATAGTCTCTTGTACTTTTCTATTTTATATGCATATTCGTATACGTATTTACAACTAAAAAACTACTGAAGACGATGCAATAACGTTTTTACAACTTTTGCAAACCAGCTTTTGCAATTATAACAATGTCAAGCAACTAAATATGTATACAATATCATGCCGAACCAACTTTGCCCCCAAAAAATAGTCTTCTAATGCAGACTGACAACATGTTACATTCAAACGATAGCCCATTCAACTTCCAAAGGGAAAGAAAAGATAACTCAATTTTTATTCCACGAGTTTATGTACTCTTGCAAAAAAGAAGTTTTGTGACCTGCTTCTGCTGTTATATATCTTTTATACTTTTATTGACTGAAACATTATTCTAGGTTACAAAACGCATAATATGTTTCCCATCCAATTAAACGTCGCACGTGTGTGTTCCTTTACATAAAAAAACTAGTAAAAAACACTCCATTCCCTTTTTTCCATGTTTTTTTTCTGTCTCTCTCTCTCCAAAACTCGTTCTTTTTTTCTTAATCAACCTTATCAACATCATCATAATCCCATATTGCACGCTCTACTTGTTCCTCCATCCCATTTTCAAGGTGACTTACTGTCATCTCACTGTCTCCATTCTGGAGTGAGAGAGTGAACCCATTTTAGAATCAACTCATTTTACTTACCTACTTGCTAGTGAAAACTAGTGTGTATGTGTGCTTGCACTAATATATGCAGTATGTGTTTTAATAGAAGCAGCTATGAAACACGCTATAAATCAATGAATGACAGCCGTCCTTCTTATCTGAAAACCTGACTGGAGGATAGAGTGACAAGGGAAAATATCTTGAGTCAGTGAGTGAAAGAGAAAGCAAGCAGCTGTTTTTTTACTGGCATCATCATGGCAGTAGTAGTATTAGAGGTAGTTCTACTTGAACAGAAGGGAAATGCACACAACAATTTTTTTTTCTTGCTGCTGCTGCTGATGATGATGATGTCTCTTAAAACAGATATTTGTGCATGCACGAGTCTGTGAGTCCTCTGCTTCCTTATTACTTGGTCTACCTTTTTTCGTATTCTTTCATTTTCTGCTTTTCTCCTGTCTCCTCTCCATTTCACATAATTCATCCTTCATGATACTGAAAGAGGAGTGAGCTATCTGATTTTTCATGGTTTCATTTTAAGTACCCCTTTTGAGAAATTGATTTAAATGTAGGCTGTCAGCTGACAGTGACAGGAGGATATATAATATGCTGTTTCATCGTTGTCGTTGTCATCATCAAAAGCGACTAGTTTTGTGCACAAGAATAATGATGACGATGATGAATAAATATAACGCTGCTCCTGTCTTTTACCTTATCAGACGAAAATGTTATGCAAAAAATGTTTTTTACCCTTTTCCAGCAGCAGCTGTAAAGTTGCATGCTATCCTTTCTCATTTTAAAATTCAAGCAAATAAATTTGCAAAAAGTTGCTCCCTGCTTAGGTATGCAACTAAATGGACTGCTTTCAGTGAGTATTTTGAAGAGAATGGTAGGGAGGTGGATATTCATACAAAGAAAAGGACACCATTCACTGCATTATTTATACACTTTCCTTTAGAAAGTATTCAGACTGGGGAATAAAAGGAATTATTAGCTAATTGCCTAGCCAACTGGAGCCGAGGCATGAGAGAAAAAAAAGAGAGCTGAAACTAACAAGTATATTATTTCCTTCAGCAGAAGAAGCAAGCAAGCGTATGCTGGCTGTAGTATTTCAAGGGTTATAATGTAATTCAATGGCTTTTCTCTTCATGTTTGTGTGTGTGTGTGCGTATATTTTTCTCATTCTCTTGCTCTGTCGAGGACAGGACAGCTCTCATCAGCGTCACTGAAGTAGAAATCTTTTTACTTTACGTGTTTATATGTCAGTCTGTTGTTGTTGTCAAAAGGAGTGGATAACAATACAACAAGAGGGATGATTGATAGTAGCGTGACATATTGAAGTTGTAGTAGCATTAGTGGTAGTGGTGGTGGCGAGGATGATGATGGTGCTGCTGGTAGTACGACGCTCTATTATATGTGTCAATGTGTCCAACTCATTACTATACATTTATTTATG